>SKCR01037709.1:0-68336 GCA_019454045.1 Zanthoxylum bungeanum
CAAAATAACACAAAACAAAAACATTCATAAAACCCAAGAAACTATACAAAATATTAAGTCAAATGAGTGAGAAATTGTGATATATTTACCACTCATCAGACCCCCAAACTTAACATTTTACTAGTCCTCGAGCAAAATAACAAAATAACATAACATAAATATCTTTAAAATAAAATTAAACTAAGCCACTTTCGTAAAGATCACGGTTGCATTTAGCGTATGCAACAAGCTTTTAAACTTGTAGTCTCGTGAGGGTTTGCAACAACGATACCCACAAACCTCAATCTAATGCACACAAATGCAAAAACACAATAAAACTAATGCACACAAAAATAAAAATAAAAATAAAAATAAAAACAAGAGAAAAGAGAATAAACAAGTTAGTGACTAATCAAGTGAAACTTCTTTCTTTCTAAATTACCAAATAAGTAAATTCTCAGATTATTTTTACCATTCTCCATATACACAGTTAACAAGGTATTAATCAAGTCATTGTGCCCACAATATTCATAAGTGCGGTTGAAAAGTGAGTAATATTTTTGTTCTAAAGTTATATCAAAATTCACACTTTTTTTAGCAATTGAATATTTTTTCCTGATTTTATTTATTTATATACAATATCTTCCATCCATGTAGCGAGCTTTAAGCCAGTGACTCCCAAACCAATTGGCTTTAGGGCAATAGGTGTTAAGACACCCCTACGGACTTAATTACTTGGATTTCAGATATATATATTTTTTATAACATCTTCAATCCATGTAGCGAGCTTTGGGTCAATGACTCCCAAACCAGTTGGTTTTAGGGCATTAGGTTTTAAAACACCCATACAGACTTAATTACTCGGATCTCAGATATTTTTTCTGATTTTTTTTAATCGATTTTTTAGATGTTTCCTCAAATTAAACTATAGCACTGAATATTACAAACTTTTCACTTACAACTCATGGTCATATGTTAGCATGCATGTTGATAATACCTGTCAACTGAGCATATGAAGATCCATTTTAGTCAGTTTTATGGAGAATTCACAAATTAAATAATTCAAAATCAAATATTCCCACCATTAACTTGTTACGAAATAGGTTGAGATACGTCTCATGAATGGAAATTCCTTACACAGCTGTCTCACACCAATTTCACCAGATTAGTCAAGTTAAAAACACAAAAACACAAAAAAAAAAAATTTAAAAAATTTAATTTTTTTTTTGAATTTTTTGAAAATTTTTTACTAAGAAAAAATCAAATAACATAATAAAAACAAGATACTAGTCAATATTCCCCTCCCCCAAACCTAATTGAAACATTATCCCCAATGTCTAAAATGTAGAAGAAGAGTTTAGAAAAGAGTACCTGGTTAGCTGAAATTCTACATCTAAAATGAAAATTAAATGTTAAGATCCAGATTTATTCGACGTTTTTTACCTCGATCGTTATCAGACCAATTTATCTTGGAAAGGATAAGGTCAATTTGTGGTTCAAATGCTAAGATTTGGTCAATTAAATCATGGGCAGTTCTGGCAGTGAAGATGAGTTCTTTTACAGGTTTTGACACAAACCCATTTCTCCGGGCATCATCAAGAAACACACAAAGGAAGTCATAAAATCCATCAGCATTAAACAATCCAATCGGTTTCTGGTGTATATTCAAGTTCGCTCAAGATAACACTGTAAAAATTTCCTCCATTGTGCCCTGGCAAAGTAATAAAAGCATTAGCACGGTTAATCATTTCAACCAGTCATTCAGACATACATGGTATGATAATTCCTCTTCGTTTGATGGTCCTGTAAGATTCGCCTCTGCCAAAGGTTTTGAGATGATTCCCAGAACTTGACTACCTCTTTTCTGTACAGCCCTTGAAATGATCCTCATTAGTCCAAGATTGCCACCGCCATATACTAGGTGCATATTCCTTTTAGTAATGACTCTCCACAATTCATGTGTTGCCTCAACGAATTCTGGTTTAGAACCAACACTAGTGCCGCAAAACACACAGATATTTACAACTCGTCTTTTTTTTTTTATGTATTTCTTTCTCAAATCTGGATTCCTTCAAGAGTGCAATGATGAGTTGAATTTATAGTACCTGAAAAGGGTGAGTAATAATAGTACTAGTATCTTACAAAGGACGATTATTAGCTTTAAACAATAAAATAAATTATGAAAGGTCAAAAAGTCTGGATCCTGTCGGTAAAAATTAAAGATAAATACAACAAAAAAGCAAATCAAAGCAATTATTAAGGTAACGGAATTGTGTACACAATACGCCACTTGTTTGGTATATAAATCCATTAGGATGCGTCTCAAAAATTCATTCCTTACTCAGCCTTCACTAATGAATTAGCTCTCATCTTTGTGATTTCCAAACACCATTCCTCTTATCTTACTTTGCCTTAAATGCTCTGTTTGTGCTTTTCCTTGAAAATATCACACAAAATTAAAAACTCTACAACATGTATACACAAAATAAAACATAAATTGCAATAAAAATTGCATGGGTTGCCTCCCTACTAGCGCTAAATTTTTCGTCTTCAGCCAGACGTTACTAAAATTCATATGTTAAGGAGGTTTCAGCATGGTTTTAGATGTCCGATTAAAGACAATCCCGTGAGCATTGCTTTTGAATGGTCTTTTCCAACGGTGAAGTGGCAAAAAGAATTTTGCTTCATTCAATGCTTGTGCCACCTTCTTAAACTTTGTTGCTCCAGTGGTTCTTGAAAAGAAAGAAATAAAATTAGGAGATCTCGTATGGTGCTTGATTTTGAATGGAAGTTCGATTCTGTCAAGCTTCTAGGCGATATCTTTGATTTGTACTCCCCAAAACAGTGATGTTTCTCCTGAATGTATGAGATCTTTAATATGATCAGTCATTTGCTCCTCAATTTGTGCATCTTCCTCCACTTTTTCTTCACATATATATTTTAGGATTTCCTCGTTCAGCTCTTCATCTGTCATCTGTGAGATGCATGCTCCATAACTGTCAACCCGAGGATGTAAAGATGTGTCTGATTTTAGGTCTTCATCCTCTGTGGTTGATATGACTGGCTCAAATAGCTCTTCTTCAAACATTTGTGCAATGCAAGCCCCAAGATCTTCATTTTAAGGATATAAAATTTCATCCTCAATTTTTGTTGGTACATAGAGCTCTGCTTCTTGTTCCTAGTCAGAGTCCGAATAATAAAACTCAAATTGAGACTTTGTTGGTTCGGGTTCCTGAACTGATACCTCAGATTCTTGATACTGATCAGCCTCTTCCTCTGTTAAGGTGTCATGGTGAAATGTTTGGTACTCGAAGGCTTCGTCAGTTTTTTATGAAAATGTTCCTTGAGGTATATAGCTTTGGTTTTCTGTTAATTGTCTCGCTTGATCTGTTATTCTTTGTAAGGTTGCTACTTGGTCTTCTATTTAACTCTGAAACATTTCAGCCATTGCATCCAATTTTTTGTCTTGTTTCTTGATCCAATCTTTGAGCAAGTCAACCACTTGATCTTTCTCTTATGGTTCTGGTTCTTGATGAAGATCATAAGTGGATGGTGGATAAGATGGAAAATCTGGTTCAGTGAAATATGATGGTTCATCATACCACGAAGGATTCTGATAGTTCTGCCACCCTGAATTGTAGTAGTGGTTTATGCTCGGGTGGTTACCATCACATATTTCACATCTCCCTATTCAATTATGTTGAGAAAATATTGTGTTGAATGGCTCTGACATCCAATGATAGTTGTTGGGCTGGACAACAGGCCTCAGAAAACCGGATTGTTTCTCCCTGATTTGGGGTGTATCTTCACCTCGTAAAACTCTAAATTCTTTTATCACCCAACTAAGATCCATGTCAACCACCTGAAAAATAAAAGAAAGAAATAAAAATTACTGATAAAAATAAAGAAAATTAGATACAAGTAAAATAGATAGCTTCAAAATTAATAACTCAAGAAAAATAAGTCCCCGGTAACAGCGCCAAAAACTTTATCGGTGTGATCACACACGTATAACGCAAGCGCACGTATCGCTCAAGTAGTATAAAAATATTGATCCCACAAGGACTTAATTTCTACTGTTGTTATTAATTATTGTTATTATTTATTTACAAGTATCTAATTAAATGGAGAAGTGAATGATTGTTTGAGTGGTTGGTTGAATGTGGATTTGCTAAATAAATAAATAAATAAAAATATAAAAGAAAATACTAAGGAAAATACACAACATCTAGGATTGTGATTCCACACAATATTATTCTAATGATGAATTGATTCTTTTATATATGTGTGATAAATCAGTTTGCTAACCTGAAACACGAAAATATGCAAAAGCCTCTTCCGATGGTCAGACGCAAATACCCAAATAACCCAATTAATCATATGTCTATGTTAATCAAATTACCTGAATTCATTAAGTTCAAGTTACAATTATGGCTCCCCCCAACCGGCATATATATTCCTATCACGTAAGGAAATCTATTAAGGGTTATATATCCTTAAAGTAGATCGTGAGCTATTGAATCTAAGGCTGAAACCTAAAATCCCTTTTCCAAGTTCATTTTAAGTTTACCACATCAATCTTATTAGTGATCAAGCAACAAGAAGCATTAAGCTTAAGATTCAATAATCAAACTAAAATATTACCCATAATATAATTAAATCAATTATTAAGCACATGAATATTGTGTTTCATCACTTCCCTAGAATAAAAATAAAATGATGGGGTTATGAGATCCACTTTTAGAAATCTTACTTTATTATAATATGGATGTAGGAGCGAAGCAGGGTTTACCGCTATGCCTATGATGCTCAGCGACCACGACACTGTTGGGCTCGCAACCCATAGAGAGTACGGAGTAGCCCACTGGGGACTAAACCGGAGAATAAATGAGTCACCACCCAGTGTGAACTGGGAAAAAGTTTAAGGTCGTACTCACCCCTCGCAAGGGAAGATCTCAAACCTTTGGGTTCAGAATGGTCCCTTACTTATGCCAGTA
Source organism: Zanthoxylum bungeanum (assembly GCA_019454045.1). Taxonomy (NCBI): domain Eukaryota; kingdom Viridiplantae; phylum Streptophyta; class Magnoliopsida; order Sapindales; family Rutaceae; genus Zanthoxylum; species Zanthoxylum bungeanum. The sequence goes on from SKCR01037709.1 coordinate 4,977, forward strand.
TAATGGACGGGTTCATACAATGGTATAACCAAGTCATATGCAGTTCACGCAAGATAATTCAAATAAACACGCAAATTTGCACACCCATAAACATTAATATAAATAAAAGCAAATTAAATTAAAAAAATACAAGGTACGACAATAATAATAATAATCAAAAGCAAATAAAGCGTCAATGAATAAATAAAAGGGGAGTTAATCATGCATATATGAGTATTTTCCGAATAATACGTGGAGTTGTATCCCAAGTATAGACCACACTACCGTCCATTCGGATTCGGCTACAGAATTTATGTTTGGGTTTCCATCTGATATACCGCAAGGGATAACACACACAATCATTAACGCAATGAAAGTAAATGCGAAATAAAATAACAATGAAAGTAAATAAACAAAAAGCTAAATAAATGCGATAAATAAATAGATAAATGACAAAATAAATGTGAAATAATAAATAATGATGAACAAATAAAGAAGATAAATAACACAAAATAAATGCGAAATAATAAATAACGAAACTAAATGCGGGATAATAAATAAAGATAAAATAACGAAACTAAATGTGGGATAATAAATAAAGATAAATAACGATGAATAAATAAATAAAAAATAAATAACGGAACGTCAAAGAAAGATGTGATCGGAAATTTAGCCGTCTTCAATGTATGACTTTGCATACCCGGTTGGACGTATTTCACGGCCAACCAGGCATGCCGTGTCCAGAATAAAATAAATATAGTAAAGGGTGCCCTCAGGTCTTACCTTTTAAGTCGCTTTCTTGGAAGTGCGTTAGGCCGTCGCCGGAAGGATTAAAACTTGTTGTTTTTCTGGTTAATTGATTCGCTGTTTCTGCTCACTTTCGCTGTTTTGGGCTGCTGTTTTTCTATTTCTGGGGCTGTTTTCTGTGATTTTTTTGGACTATTTTTGGGTTGTTTTTGGACTGTTTTCTGGACTATTTTAGGGCTATTTTTGGACTGATTTTGGGGGCTAATTCAGTTTGTTGCTCACGTGATGGAGGGTTGCTGTTGGTGTCGATTTGAGGGCTGAGGTTCATTGTTCGGTTTAGGGGCTGAGGTTCGTTGTTCACGTTGAAGGTCTTGTGTCGATTATTTCTGTTATTGTGTGAGTGTGTGTTGAGTGTGTGTCGGTGTGTGAGTGTGTGTTGAGTGTGTGTCGGTGTGTGAATGTATGTCGGTGTGTGTGAGTGGCGTGTCTTATGAGTGGTATGTGTGCGTATGTTTTGAGTGGTGTGTCTCTGTGTGTGTGTTTTGAGTGGCGTGTCTTATGAGTGGTCTGTGTACGTGTGTTTTGAGTGTGTTGCCGTGAGTGTGTGGTGCTTGTGTTTTGAGGCTTGGTTTTGTGATTGTTCAGAGAAATAGAGAGAGAGCTTAGGGTTTCGTGTTCACGGCTTTGCTTTGTTTGTTGTTTTATTATCGGCTGAAGGTTGGCTTTGGTGGATTTTGGGTTTGTTTGTGTGTGAAGAGTTTGTGATGGTAGTTGTCGAGTCTCTAAGGTTGAGGGTTGTGATTTGGTCCCCAATTTATAATGACAAGGGATCTCCTAATCTTGGAAATAAAATCAAGCAAATATGGGAGATTTTTATTTAATTATTTAGGGAAATAATTTTTGTAAATTTGGTGAGAAGGATATTTTAAATCTTGTTAAATTGGAAGATGATTTTGAGGGATTTTGACATGTGTTTTGCATTGGATTTTTTAATTTGGGAAGGCTTGGGCGTGTGGGCTTGGTGATAGATGGACCGGTTGGGTTTGAGGGTAGATAGGCTTTGGGGTGTGGGCTTTCATAGGTTGTAGGGGTTTGGTTTGAAACAGCGGCTAAGAGAATCTGAGGCTAAGGTTTAAAACAGCAGCTGAGCGAATCCACGGTGGATTAGAGAGTCAGAATCCAATCATGTGTTAATTTTAGAGGTTTTTCCTTCCAACATTCGTTTCCCGCGACTTCTGTAACTTTTTCTGGCAGTGCCTTCATACGAGGCTCATCATTGGGCTTCATGCAAAAATACAGTACCTACAATGGAAATCGTAAGTGTTACCCAATTTAGTTGAACCAGCTATAAAGGCGGTATTATTATTTATCTATAAACCAGCTTATAGGCGGTAATCATTTGTTACCTAAAGACCGACCATATAGGCGGTGTCGCATTATGTTTCATAAATAAAACAGCTATTAAGGCGGTATCAACTTTTAATCCATATTAAATTACAATTTCCATATTATAATTAAAGTGAGATTAATCTACCTTTACTACTTCTAATTTAGAAATCTCTCTTATTATAATATATAAATTTGTGTGATAATTACAAACCGACCATATAAGCGGTATCCTGATTAAGTTAGATTTAATTAATTCCAACAGACCATAAAGGCAGTATCCAATTTAGTCAGGTTAAAATCAATTTAATTAAATCCAACCGACCAATAAGGCGGTATCAAATTAAGTCATGTTTTAAGATAATTTATATATTATAATTGAGAGAGATTAATCTAAATTATAATAATAAAAAGCTTCACCCTTCCCCAGCAGTAAATTAACTATTGAACATAAAAGAAATAAAAAGTAAATAAACTAATACTATAAATAAAAGTGCATAATTAAAATTACTAAAAGTAAATAAATAAATAAAATGCTTAATTTAAATTACAAAAACTTAAACAAACAAGATACAATCCTTAGTCTCATGTTAGGAACTCTAGGAAGGTATGAAATTTTGAAATGAAAACGGGCTGAATTTATAGGCAAGTCCTGGCTCCACGCGTCACGGTGCGTGTAACTTTGCGCATCGCGACGTGTCGTAGATTTCTGCCACTTGTCACGTGGGTTCCGGAGATGATGACACGTGTACGCGGCTCCTTCGGCAGCTGAATTATTGGATCAGGGTCACGACGTCGAAAGCTTAGCGCGTCGCGACGCTGACTTCAGCAATGATGTGGATTGTCGGCAGCATGTGATGGTGACACGTGTTCGGCACACATTAGCATATTTGTTGTGATGTTGACACGTGGCAGGCGCATGTTAGCAAACTTCTATGATTGTGACACATGTCCGGCGTACGTTAGCGGCGCATGATAGCAGTCGGCGTATTTTAGCACGGCGTATTTTAGCAGGAAATTTACATTTTTACCCATTTTTTCTGTTTTTCGCTGTTTTGGCCCCGAATTGATTCCAGCGAGTCATATTATTTTATTTATCTATAAAATAAAACAAAACACATAAAACATTCATAAAATCCAAGAAACTATACAAAATATTAAAGCAAAAGAGTGGGAAATAGTGATATATTTACCACTCATCAACTTACGAATAAATTATTTAATATCTAATATTAATAATTCATTCATATTTCACCTAAACATATTTATTCGATATTATACAACGACATAAATAATATAGAAACACCGCGAAATTTTTGCGAAACCTTTTTCCACAAAATAGCATAAAAACACGTTTCCAGCCGAACCGACCAACCAATGCACATGGGGACTGCCCTGGTCAGCCCCAAAAATATTTGGACAGTTCGTGGGCTGCCCGAACGGGGTCCAATTCACTGTTTGGGCAGCTGTTACTCGGTATCGCCGTTTTTCACCATTTTCACGTATTTTCACTTTGAAATAATATCTGATAAATATTTTTCTTAGGAAATTAAAATAAACCAATTTATTCTAATTACTTAATAAATAAAAAACTGAATTTTTATCTGAAAAATCAGATTTATCATTAATTGCCGTGAGACCCCTAAACTTTGTAAATTTTACATTTTATTTCTAAAATTGTCAAATACAATTTTAGATGATTCCAAATTATTTCTAAAATGATTCTTAACATGTTGAAATCATGAAAACAAAATTTTCAATTCAAACCCCTCAATTTCTTCAAATTGCCCAGAGGGTCCCAACTTTTTCATTAATTACGATTTAGCCCCAAATGTTCAAAACATGTCAAGATCAAATCCAATTAATCCCAAATTTGATATACATTATATATACATCAGAATATGCAACATATATGAAAATCCCCAAAATTGTATTAGGTTAAGAACCCTAATTTCTCAAATTACTCCAATTGTTCAATTTACACTAAATTGATAAAATTCAACACTTTAATCAATCCAATACCACAACAATCAAGTCTCACCATCATGAAACAACTCAAGAAGAATTCTAGGTTATTTATGAATGTCTAAGAAACTCTAGAATGACAACTTTGATTACTAATTAACCAAATAAGCTTAATTACTCCTAATAAGCTTATTATTTAATCATACATGCTAATCACTTCCAATAAGCTTCAAACACATATAATTACAAACCCAAAGAGTAGAGACATCAACTTAGCAACACAAATTGAAGCTAAGATAAATTGAAACAATTTTCATGTAGAAGAAAGTGTGAAAAACTTACAAAATCACCAAGTTTTTGCCTTTGTTTTTCTTTCTTTCTTGAACTTTTCTCTCAACTCACTTTGTAAAATATTATGAAACTTTTCTAAGTTTGTAAAATGAAACAAAACAATTTTGTTAACCAAAATCCCCTTTGGCCGAAATTTGACACCAAAAAATTAAATAATAATTATTCAATTTTTGTTCAAATTCTATTAGTCCACATTTTAGCTTTAACAAAGCAACACTTTATCTTTAATAAAGTGATCAAAATGTGTTCCAATAATAACAAGCCATTTCCTAAAGATATCATTACTAAATATATTTACTTTATTAATTAATTTAATTATTTAACAATTAAATAATTAAATAATAAATATAAATATCTTAAATATATGTATTATATTTAAATTAAATATCTCAAATACATATATTAATGATATATGTCAAATATCATAATTTGATATTTTATTAATGTGTATTTAATAAAATCGAGTATTAAATAAAAATACACATTAATTCGGAAATGACCGTTAGGTCCCGATTGCATGTATTTTCCGTTTAACCATTAAACGAGTTATAAATAATCAGTATTATTCATAACAGTTGCCCTAGTGCTCTATGAGTATATTTCATTAGTGAGACTCTCTAGATTCAGACATATCCGTCACGAAATCCAATTTCGTGTCCATAATTCACCCACCCGTAAATTATGATGACCATAGATAAACTTGTTGAATCATACAGGTCGAGGTCATTGCATACGTATAATCCCTCTGTCACAAGTATCCAGATTATCCCAGAGATATAGATATAAACGTCAAATCTCTATAGGAATAATCTCATCGACGTATCTATTAGCAATCTCTAAATAACATTTGGAACTCACTTCCGAAGTATATTATAGCCATAGATTTAACATATTGCTAATCAATTATGGACTACCTATGCTCTGTACACAGAAATGACGGATCTTTTCTTGATATTCACATGATATCATGAGCATGAGTCCACACTCAATGAACATGCGGAGGTCTGATCTAAATAGATCGGTGACGTGACTATCATCTAAGTGTGGAGGATAACTCATAAATCCACATTAGTATCTCAAGTCAAAGAATCACTATGCTACTAAACCCGAGAATATTCCTATTGACGTTGGTGTACCATCTATTAGGAAATCTTCCGTGAGTCATTCAGTGTTTATCAAATAAACACCTACATGTCTATACGGGTCTCCCAAGACTCATGGTTCATTGGGATAAACCATCAGACCAAGTCCGATATACGACATATACTGGTCTCAATGGATTTTACTAACCGACCCGTGTTAGTAAATCTTGACGAGGAACTTAATTTAAGGATATACAACTTATAGTGACACTTCCCAATGTCAATTACAAACTATGTTGTAACTGCGCACTACGTTGTAAATCCTGAGGTCTTTGTCTAATATATATACATATCACTAAACCAGATTTAGTTTCAGTCTAATCAATCTAATCGAAATTAGATCTAATACGTATATAAAAGACAAGAGGTGCTACCATTTAAATTAGTAATATTATGGAAAAAGGTATTGCTCGTATTCATGAATCGGACATAAATAAGATCCGAATTGGCGCTCAGAGCACCAACCCTAACAGTTTGTTCTTCTTTACAGCTATTTGACTCATGAATGGACCTTATTGAAGGTGACTATACCATGAGGGCGGGACATGGGATGTCATTTCATCAATAGCAGTGGGAGTTTCAAGTTTAAATTTTACAAATAATAGTTATTTACATTTGAACAATGTGTTGTTTATTCCTGCATTTCACATGAATTTGATTTCTGTCTCTAAACTTCTGGATGATAGTTTTTCTATTTTGTTTGATAATAATTTGGTTATTATTGCTAGAAATGGATTAATTATATGCATATGAAACTCATAAAATAATTTATATGTGTTAAGATCGTTAACACATAATTCACTGCTCAACACTGAAATGTTTAAGGTTGAAAAACCTAAACAAAATGACAAAAGATATGTTGATAAAGAACGGAGCTTTAAATCAGTTAAAACTTGGAACTTTATTAGTCTACGAATCTTTTCTAGAAGGAGAGACAAGAGACCTTTTACTGGAAATGGTATAAGAGCTAGTTACCACTTAAGCAAATACATTCGGACGTTTGCGGATCGATGAATATAAGAGCTCGAAGAGGTTATGAATACTTTGTCACATTCATTAACGATTTTTCTATATATGTGTATGTTTACCTAATGTAGAAAAAGTCAAATACCTTTGAAAAGTTCAAAAAGTATTGTGCTGAGGTTGAGAACCAATTTGGTGAAATGATCAAAACTGTACGATCAGATCGTGGAGGAGAATACATTGATAATGATTTCAAGGAATTATTGGTTGAGCATGGGATATTATTCCATCTCACAGCACTGATATGCATTGCAAACAACAATATATATCTTTAATGTAGTTTCATTTAAGTCTGTTCCTAAGACTCCTATGGAGTTGTGGAGTGGTCGTAAAGCTAGTTTATGATATTTCCGCATATGGGGGCGTCCAGCACATGTGCTGAAGAATAAGACTACAATGATGGAGCTACATTCTCATGTGTGCCTATTTGTAGGCTATCCTAAGGAGACTAAGAGTGTGTTCTTTTACAGTACGAAAGATAATAAAGTTTTTATGTCGACAAACGCTATGTTTCTTGAGGAGGACTATATTAGGGAGATCAAACCTCGAAGTAAACTATTACTCGATGAGTTACTTGTTGGTTCAACCAGCACACCATCGTCAACAACACTTGACAGAAATATAGTACCTTCGACATCTGAGTGTCAGATGCAAGTTTGTCAGAATGATCTGCAACTTAGACGCAATGGGAGGCCTGTACGACAACCTGATCAATATCTAAAAGTTGGAGAGGCACAAGTTGTCGTATTCAATGATAGTGTAGATGACTCATTAACCTATCTTAGTGCAATATATGATTATGATAGAGAAGAATGACTCAAATCCATGAACCTCGAGATGGATTCAATGTACTCCAACTCAGTCAACATGATGGGGTAATACCCATAGATTACAAGTGAATCTACAAGACAAAAAAATGAGCAAATGGGAAAGTACAGACCTTCAAGGCTAGGCTAGTGGCTAAGTGTTATACCCAGAAAAGAGAGTTGACTTTGAGGAGGCTTTCTTGCCAGTAGCCATGCTCAAATCCATCTGCACTATTTTCTCCATAGCCACATATTATGACTATGAGATTTGACAGATGGACGTCAAGAGTGTATTCTTGAATGACAATCTTGATTAGTGTATCTATATGGTACAATCAGGGGGATTCGTAGCCCAAGGTCAAGAGCAAAAGGTTTACAAGCTACAAAGGTCCATTTATGGACTTAAACAGACATATCGATCTTATAACATAAGATTTATCACCATCAAGTCTTATAATTTTTAGTAGAATGTCGATGAGCCTTGTGTATACAAGCGCGTCATTGATAAAAAAAAAATGATTATTCTCATTGGGAATGATGTAAAATATTATCTAACGTGAAATACTATATAGCTAATCAATTTAAAATGAAAGATTGGGAGAGGCCGGTTATGTACTTGATATTCAGATTCTTCGGGATAGTAAGAGACTACTGTTAGCTATGTCTCAGACATCCTATAATGATAAGATCCTTGTGCGATTGCGAAGCAAAAATCCAAGAAAGACAATTTGCATGTTCGACATGGAATTCATTTGTCAAATGAACAGTCTCCTAAGACACCTCAAGGAGTTGAGGAAATGAGACATATCTTATATACATCAGCAGTTGGTAGTCTCATGTATCTATGTTATACACGAGACCATACATTCATTTTGTAGTGGGAGTATTCAGTAGGTTTCAGTCTAATCCAGGATTAGATCATTGGGTGGTTGTAAAATATATTCTCAAGTATCTTAAGAGAACGAGAAATTATGTGCCTGTATATTCTAGTGAGGATATGATCCACATGGGCTATACGGACTCTGATTTTCAAACAGATGTTGATTCTAGGAAATCAACATCTGGATCAGTGTTGACCTTAGGTGGTGAGGACATTGTATAGAGGAGCATAAAACAATCTTGTATTGCTGACTTCATCATGGAGGCTGAGTATGTAGCAGCTTGAGAAGCAGCTAAGGAAGTAGTCTAGCTCCGAAAATTCTTAGGAGCTTTGAAAGTTGTTCCAGATATGGATAAACCACTCACACTTTATTGTGATAATAGTAGTGTAGTGGAAAATTCCAAATAACCAAGAAGCCACAAAAGGGAAAAGCATATAGAGATAAGATATCATCTCATCAAGGAGATAATGTAGAGAAGATACGTTTTTGTCAACAAGATTGCATCCCCAGAGAACCTAATTGACCGTTTATAAAGACCTGGACGGCTAACATGTTTGAAGATCAGCTAGAGGGTTTAGGATTACGTGAAATGTCTCGTTTGCTCTAGTACAAATAGGAGATTGTTGGGATATATGCCTTAGAGCTTCATGTAATATAAATAGAATGATTTGTTATAAAATACAAGATACATTGTTCATTTATTAAATGTTTTGATTTAAATCGCATATTGTAAATTATCTTTTTTACCACAGATTACTTACGTGCCTTCAGACTTAGTGTATGAGTGTCATACACAAGAGGATTTAAGTCTGAAGTTAGCAATATAAAATAGTTCATAGAGAGAAAATAAAACGGGTACTTTATTTGTGGTTTATCTATAGCTGCGGTCTATTCTATAATTGTATGGCGACCTAGATCCGAGATCGTCCATGTGGTGACATGAGAATGAAGACACCTTATATGATGTGATCATATAGAACTGGACCCAGATAGAAATGAATTTATTATAATATCCATTAAAATAAAGAAATTCATTTCAATCTACTAGATGGTCATATATAGATTGATCTGAATCATGAGTGTACTATGAACTCCTACATGGTAGGCTATGTCCTTTTATTTACAAATGTGAGGTTGGTGTAGCAATCCCGACCAATAGCTACGTATTTTGGGGACATAGTTTGGTGTGTAGCTGGGGACGCTTTATATATATATATATATGAATTTCACCCCTTCTTGCGAGAAGTAGAAGAGTATCTTTCTTAAGGATTGATTTGGTACTTGAACGATTAGAGCACTCAAGTCTTTCTATTACAAATAGAAAGATTAATATTTATAATGTTTATGAATAAATCGTTCATTAGAGAATCAATGATACTTAAGGTAAAAATGATTAAAGGGATATAATAGACATTATGACCCAGTTCTAATTTTGAGATACTTGTGAATGGCCAATGTAATGACTATATTGATGGATACCGACGTAATTCAACATATATTATTTATCTACGACAACGAGAGTGAAACTTTAGGTTTTTAGTAGAATAACCTAAAGTGAATAATTAAGAATATTTAATTAAACAGTTTGATTAATATTTTAGGATTATTGGAGCTCAGAACTGTAGGTCTATTTGGTCCTCGTGCTAGCTCGATATGCTATAGCAAATTAAATATAATTGGATAATCCAATTATTTACTCACTTATTTATATATTATTATTAGTGAGATTAATAATATATTTGTCACACATGTAACTTTATATTTTATTTAATATAAGATTTTTCAATAAATATATGATTAATGAGATAATCATTTAAATTATTGTAAATATTAAATTGTTTAATATATCGCATATGGAATTAAAGGTTTTTAAAATATGATTTTAAAATTCAACTTTTCATAAATGGTAGTTATACCTTTTTTATTTAATAACACTTTAATGTCATTATGATGACATTAAATAAAATTTTGATGTTACTAAAATACCTTAGGGCTGGTCGAAACTTGAATAGGGATGGGAATGGTTTGGTTTATTTTTGACAACAAATATAGCCCTAGATATAAATGGAATTTTTTTTTTCCTTTTTATGTTAATCTCTTTCTAAGAAACCCTAGCCACATTGTTCCAAGTTTCTCTCAAAATTTGAAAGGAAAAAGAAAAAACAAGAAAATAAAAAAATATTTATGTGACAAGTTTTCTCTAAAAGAGTTTAGATATCAAGATTGTGAGTCTATCCCAGACTAATTTTTGTTGGTTGCGAGCTATAGCACGGAAAACTTATTGGAGATCAAATTAAAACATCTTTCTTACTTTTCTTTAAACACATGGCAGTGGGTAGAAAAATCTACTCACTACCTCCTCTAGTTACTTGATTTAGTGCTCGGTTTGTTTTGTATTTTGTCCAGAAAAATATGGGATTACACAAGGGTATTTTGTTGTTTTTTTAGGCAGTTTTGGTGAAAATATTTGGACTTTAGTCAGTATCCTTATACACACAAAACATGGACTATTTTTGGTAAGCTATGTGCCCGTATCGTGTGCGAAACAATCCAGATTGGAACTGCTGTTCGAGAGTTGTTCCGAGGCTGAAAAATAGTCAAAAACGGAAGCAAAACCATACTGTAAGGGCTGGTCATATTCGACTTTCATAAGGGAGAGGGCAAAAAATTTTCAAGTTTAATCTCGGTGCCTAAGTCTCGTTCACTGCATGAGGAAAATCAATTCCTACACATACATTACATATGGCCGAACATGCACACACATCCGACCGATGATAATTATATCTGGCTACTCTTACTGTTTCTTGTAGCTTATTACATGCTTAGTTATTTTATATATTAATCGCTAATTTCTCTTTATGTGTTTTAATTGTTTGTTTTACAATTTTAATCTATGATCAACAAGCACTCTTTAAGATAAGATTAATATTATATTATAACTATTTATTATCTGATCTGTAAATAATGCCCCACCAGACATGTATTATGTCTAGCCGGACATGTTGTATATATGATCATATGATCCCAAGGTATATAGGATGGAAACTCGAACGTAGGTTCGATGGTCGATTCTGAATGTATGGTAGTATTGTTCGCACTCGGGATACAAATCCATATACCGCATGGAGATATCTATTTCGTTTTGAATATATCCAAATGTATGTTTACTACGTCTGTTATTGCATATGAATATTTCTGTGTTTTTAGACTGCACAGTACATCTAGCCGGAGTTTAGTAAGTCCGGCCAGACATGAAGATTGAATGATATATCTGGTCCGACCTTAGAGACGGGACGAGGCTAAGGTTTAAAACAACGGCTGAGCGAATCCGTGACGGGTTGGAGAGTCCGAATCCAATAAGGTAGTAATTTTGGAGTTTTTCCTTCTAGCATTCGTTTCCCGCAACTTTCGTAACTTTTCAGGTAGTGCCTCCATACGAGGCTCATCATTGGGTTCATGCAAAAATGCAGTGCCTATAATACCACAACCGCTGATCTGTACCAAACAGAAGCATACGCAATCAATTCTTATCAAAAGATGAGCATGAAGATTCTAGAATATCATCAACTGGAATCCCTTACCAAGCAATGTCAAATTGTATGAAGAGAACAATGTGAGTTTGTCAAAAAAAGGAGGAAAAGCATAATCAGATAAGTAAGATGGACAAAAACTTACCATATCCCAGCTAAACTCATTCAGACAAGCTCGATACACTACTAAGTCATGAGATTCAAAGGATCCCACCGTGGACTCTCCCTATTGAAATAAGCTCGGGAATATAATATCTTCCCGAGAAATAGGGAAAGGATATGACAATATATTAAACTCATAAGCCCAAGCCTATGACAAAAAAAATCAGAAATCATCATTAAACAGTAAAAGAATAAAAGGAAACAACTTCCCTTACCTTAACCATAAAGCTATAGCTCTGAACGTATGAGTGGCAGCAACAACAGCGGTCTATTCCTCGGTAGATGGCTGCCAAATCATGAGATCCCCAATCCCACTCTTGCATCGTATCCAAATTACGAAGCGGAGACAGGAAGCATAAGTCAACCAAACTAGCAACATCAACGAATAGGGTACAACCAAGCATGTAAAGCATAAATGACCTCTCTAGCCGGTCTATCTCGATATCTCGAGTAGGCGTCTGCCCTTGCTAATGGCTGCGTAACTCTCCATAGGCCACTATGCTTGAATGAACCCTGGGATGACTCCAAATAGCCACTGAATATAATCGGACTGCACTGTGGGATTGTACAAGCTGTAATCAAACTCAATGAAATGACCCTAGTAAGAAATACTAGTCAAAAAAGAAAAATCCCCAGGAGTAACGGTTAGTTCGCCAACAGGAAAGTGGAATGTATGGGTGGTCTCCATCCACCGCACAATCAAGGCTTGTAATCCTCATTTACCATGTTTCATTGTCTGAGCGGGGATGCAGAGGATAAACAACTCAAACACTATCATAGAAATATGGGCCTTCACGACTGTCAAAAGGTCATTATACCATCTTCGGACACTAGCAGGGCTCCCACCGGCCTTCAATCAGGATACATTAAGCATTCAAGCATAGTGACCTCTCTAGCCGGTCTATCTCGAATCTCGAGTAGGCGTCTGCCCTTGTTAATGGCTGCGTAACTCTCCATAGGCCACTATGCTTGAATGAACCCTGGGACGACTCCAAATAGCCACTGAATATAATCGGACTGCACTGTGGGATTGTACAAGCTGCAATAAAACTCAATGAAATGACCCTAGTAAGAAATACTAGTCAAAAAAGAAAAATCCCCATGAGTAACGGTTAGTTCGCCAACAGGAAAGTGGAATGTATGGGTGGTCTCCATCCACCGCACAATCAAGGCTTGTAATCCTTATTTACCATGTTTCATTGTCTGAGCGGGGATGCAGAGGATAAACAACTCAAACACTATCATAGAAATATGGGCCTTCACGACTGTCAAAAGGTCATTATACCATCTTCGGACACTAGCAGGGCTCCCACCGGCCTTCAATCAGGATACATTAAGCTGTCAAAGAAGAAATAGATCAGAAGACATGTAGGGACAGTAAAATGGGAGTTACACAGTTGAAGAGACTTGTCGGACATAAAAACCAAAGATGGCTTGACATGTTATCATATACGACCGAAAATTTTATGATTGGGGCCATATATTATAGAAAGTCTATCCGAATGTAAATCGAAGTTCAGAACACAAAATGCATGAACATGAAAAAGAAGGGAATGAAACTTACTAGGTCCACAAAGGACCATATGTGATCACCCAAAGCAAGCATAATGATGACGGGGTCTCCATATTCAAGTCCAAACACCTTTTGGCATCCCGAAACCCGATCCGACATTGAGACAAAAGGAAAATGTGGGTATTCTGGAGCACGGTCAGGAGGAGAGAGGCCCAAGGAAGCCATTTGTGACAGATTGTGTAAGAAAATTGCTGGAGATTTTTTTATGGAGCTTATACAAAGGTGTTTTTGGACAAAGTGGAAAAGAATGAGACAAACCAGGATTTTAATATTCAATAAAGGTCTGACCAGACTTCAACAAAGACCATCCATATGGACATGGATAAATTCGACCGGATATAACTTGGCATACAAAATGTTCTCTCACATCTACAAAGGTCGAAACACCTCAAACCGATTGAAGAATCGGGGGCTAAGCGCTCATTATCACATCAACATAGATCACAAGTATTTCAAATCGAAGCATCGAAAGGCTTACAAGTCTATTAATTATTGAATTTAGGAATGAAGCCTGGCGAGATATCAAAGCATTATAGGCCTGCAGGTCTATCAATTGTAGGAGCTGGGAATGAAAACATCTCAGGACCGATCGAAGCATCAGAGGACTCGTGGGTCCTTTACCTATTAGAGCTAGAAATAAAGCCTGGTGAGATCGAAGCATCTCAACACATATCGAAGCATTGGAGGACCAGAGGATCCATTACCTATTAAAGCTAGGAATGCATCTCAATACTGATCGAAGCATCGCATGACTCGAAGGTCCCTTACTTATTGCAGCTGAAAATGAAGTCTGGCGAGATCGAAGCATCTCAACATCAATCAAAGCATCGGATGCCTGTGGGGTTTATCAACTATTGGAGTTGGGAATTAAGCCTGGCAATATCAAAGTATCTCAATACCATATGAGGCATCGAAATGCTCGATGGCATACTTATCAACAAAATAAATTACGACAAAATCAAGTAAGCCCCGGTGATGCCCGACAAACCAGGTAAGTGAAAATACATGACTTTGATAGGCATGTCACTGTCACACACTGCACAAGCCTACCAAAATGGGGGCGACTGTAGACATTGTATTTTTATGGCTCAATGATGAGTCTCATATAGGGGCACTGTATGAGAGTTAAGGAAAATTGTAAGGTTTAATACTAAAGAGAAACCATATACATTATGATGGATATAAAACCCTAACCATTCTTGATTAGTGTCTTATACTCGATGGCGACTCTTTTATTCTATGATTAGTCCCCAGTAGGCTAATTGTACTCTCTACGAGCTGCGTGCTCAATAATATCATTCTTGTCAATGTTATAGGCATAGCGGGAAATCCTATTTCGCTTCTACACTTGGCTACCTTGGTTTTTTCCCATCATTAGAGGATAAAGGCCACCCATCTACAATGTGACTAAGCCTAATATGGGAATCATGCCAATGTCCTAAATTGATGAATTAGATCCTTGGTAATCATGGTTATTTTGGGTTGGGCTTGAAAGGATTTAAATATGCTCAAATGGATCCAAAGTAAGGCGTGCCATTTCCTTGGATGAAAAGCCAAGTATGGGTATCAGACTCATACTTCTGACACCTATGGGATCATAAATAATTGCTCTAACTCTAATAGGGTTTGAATACAAGGTGGCCCATGAATATTTCAAAGCACTTAGTCCAATTATCATGGAACGGAAACTTATCCCAGTTGAAAAGGCCCAACAAGTTTTTCGTTTCATGGTAAAAGGGTTGGATTACTTCAAATTATCAGGGTCCATACGTAAGTATTAGGTATTCCTAGGGGAAAATAATTATAGGCTTCCATGTGAGCTTAATAGGGTGAGGCTTAGGCTGTCATTGGCGAAGGGTTGTCCATAACTAGGTCCCCCCACTCAAGGGTTTGAATGACCAATGAACGCCCATTTTATATACCTCGAGGGTATATTCCAACGAGTGATGGGTATCATCACGTAGCGATCCACCACCTTGAGTGAAAGTGATTTCTCAATGTGTGACGCCATTGGGGCTTAGCGGGTATGCAAAATAATGAAGACATGATTAACCTCAATCTCACCATAGATACTACACGGTATTTTATCGAGGTCGATTCTTTATCCCTAGTGGAGTCGCCATCTGTATGAGCAAAGCAGGATATTCTACTATACCTATGACATTGGCGACCACGACATTATTGAGCTCGCAACTCGTAGAGAGTACAATTAACACATAGGGGACTAATCGAAGAATTAAGGAGTCGCTACCTAGTATAAGATACTAAGAATAATTTAAGGCTGAACTACACCCATCACAAGGTTGACCTTAAACCCATTTAGGTTCAGAAAGGTCCCTTACTTATGCCAGTATAGTATCAAGGTTTGAAGAGAACTATCACCATGTCTTATAATGCAAATATCATGCAAAGTAATTTAAAACACTCAATAATGCAAACATATAAGTAAAAGGCAGTTAAAAAAAAAAGATAAATAATCATCCAAGAGTATAAACGTAACGAAATTAGTTAGAGCTGGCCAGAGATCAGCATAGCCGGCCGAATATGAATCTTAACTTGTATATCCGAATAGACTTACTCGAAGTCTGGACGGAGGTGTAGTGTAATCCAGAATCACAGAATCGTAATAATGTGAAAATTAAAAGCAAAAATAAAAGGGATAACTCATGCAAAGTATTATGAAAACAATAAAATGACAAGTAAGCAAAAATAAAATGGAAATTCTTTCCTTGGTACGTGGATTTGTATCCCATGGACATACCGTACTACCGTCCATTCAGATTTGGCTATGGAATTTACGTCTAGGTTTCCATCCTATATACCGTGGGAAAGCGTTTTGTCGAATGTAGCCTTATATACAATCGGACATAATATATGACTAGTGTATGTACGGCCGGAGATACTATGTCAAATAGAAAATTCGCAATCAAGATTAAAGGTCCCTCAGGTCTTACCTTAGGTGTATTTCAGCTCCGAGAACACGTTTGACAGTCTTGGTTAGTTATTAGCTTTTTCTAATAGCGAGAACATGTTTCAGTTGTTTTCCTTAGTTTTTAGCAAGTGAATCAATGAAAAGCTTCAAAATTCGGATAAGAAAAGTCTATCTCTGGAAAAAAGTTTTTTTTTTTTTTTTATGTAAAGCTTTTCTTTTATTGTGATGGTTTCTTAGTAAAGACAGAAATAATCTCATTTAAAGAGGAAACTATTAATAAGGCAATTAATAGTTATGAAATGTGTTATTATGAAAACGAAGATAACTGAAAAGTGTTTAAGGTGAAAGTGACTCGATTTTATGGAAGTTGGCTAAGAAGAAAATAGATTGAGTCCTTCTGCAAAACTGGAAACAAGATGCATATCCGACCGAATGTGGAGGTATATCCGGTCGGATGTGATGGGTATGTCTGGCCGGACTTAGGGGTTTATATCTGTCTAGATGTATATAGTTTCTCTCTATTATTAGACCTTACGATCTTCCTTAACTCTCATACAGTGCCCTTACGGGAGACTCATCATCGGGACATGAAAATATAGTGTCTACATTGTGGCTATCACATGAACTTTCGGATAAATCATGAACTGGGAAATGTAACTAGGAATTGGATTATAATGCAGAAAGTTATAATAAATCGATGCCAAAATTTGAAGATATAATTCCTGTAGTATGTGAGAATATGAATCTGTCATGAGAGCTATTTTCATATGGTCATCGTGATTTGACTTGCCATGTTGATCGAGCACATGATTAAATCCAATCGTGAAGTCTCATATTTTCTCACTCGAGCTGACTCATATGGATGCTCTACTCGTGTCCTTACGATGCATCGATTCCTAAGGTTTTAGGCACTAGAATAATACACCTTCTCAGCTGAGCTACATATTTGGTACAAACGGATCTAATAAAACCTAGTAACTGTATTTTCGATGACTTATTTAGTCTTTTTTTTAACCAGCTCCACACTAAGATATTTATGTACTCCTTCTGCAGCCTTAACATGCTTTACTGACCATGCTTTAAGGAACGCTGACAATACTACATCTGATATTTGAAATCATAGGTTAATGTTCATGCATCCTGTAGATGCTGGATTTCGCCCGAGATCCACAATCGATAATTTGTAGGTTGAGGGCACTAGCGATCCTGCAAAATAAAGGAAGGGTGAACATGGAGATTCTACCCACCGGTGTGGTGGAAGCCGTAGGCACTCCGACGCCCAAGTCAGTGGTGGAGATGAGCTATAAATGTCGTAGGAGGAGGAGTAAGGTCAGAGATTACCTTGATCCTCATGAGCTGCCGTGAGGGCGGTAGGTAGGACGTTCTGAGAGCTCTGGAGAGGATACTATTAGGCTATGAGTAGATGAGCTTCCATGTCTGTTCCTCGTAGGTTTCTCCTCTTATATAGACACTTGAGTAACGGGCGCATTTATCGTCTTTGATTATTTGTCCGTTTGGAGGCTGAAAACGGTCGAGTTATGAGAGGTATTTATGAGTCTGGACGTTTCGTGGGATGGCACATGGTGAGCATTTGATACGGTTTATGTATGGTATTTCACTAGATTTGGGCTTATGAAACGTCTTTGGGTCTATATACATTAAACTTCGAGCTTCCTTTAGTGTGTGGGTTTGATTTAGCAACTTGGGCCTGGATCTTATGTTGGGGAGTCTGGGGTGCGTTCAGTATTGGGTCTGAAGCAGAATGTCGAAATTGCCCTTGGACCAAATTTGGCTCGTACAGTTTGTCCCCTACTCTCTAAGTCAATGAGTCGTTGGCTTGGAGAGTATTCATTGGTCTTGTCGTCTGAACCAAACCAGGAAAGTCTTCATTACCCGAATCGGGCCACGATCGAGCGTCTTCAGTGTCGCATGGACAATGTGGCTATGGTCTTGAATCTGACTAGTAAGGAGTTAGGGGGGATGTCCCCAGTTTGATCGAGTTGGGCGTCGTCCCCGATCATACTCCACCACAAGTTAAGTGGGGAGTGTATCCGTCGACTGGACCTGATGAAAACCAGGAGCTTAAACTCGTTTGGTACCGAATAGGGACCATGCCGAGTCTACATGTCGTGTGGACCAGAAGAAGGTCCATGAACTGAACTTGACTCCATCACGAGTCAATTGGGGAGAGTTCTCATCGACTAGACCCGATGAAGTCCAGGAAGACATTCACTTATTTGGTACCGAGGGGGGATCAAACTGAGTCTACATGTCGTGTGGGCCATGAGAATGTCCATGAACTGAACTTGACTCCATCACGAGTCAATTGGGGAGTGTTCCCATCGACTGGACATGATGAAGGCCAAGAGCTCAAACTCGTTTGGTACCGAATAGGGACCATGCCTAGTCTACATGTCGTGTGGACCAGAAGAAGGTCCATGAACTAAACTTGACTCCATCACGAGTCAATTGGGGAGAGTTCTCATCGACTGGACCCGATGAAGTCCAGGAAGACATTCATTTATTTGGTACCGAGGGGGGACCAAACCGAGTCTACATGTCGTGTGGGCCAGGAGAATGTCCATGAACTGAACTTGACTCCATCACGAGTCAATTGGGGAGTGTTCCCATCGACTGGACATGATGAAGGCCAGGAAGACATTCACTCGTTTGGTATCGAGGAGGAACCAAACCGAGTCTACATGTCGTGTGGACCAGAAGAAGGTCCATGAACGGAACTTGACTCCATCACGAGGCAATTGGGGAGTGTTCTCATCGATTGGACCTGATGAAGTCCAGGAAGACATTCACTCGTTTCGTATCGAGGAGGGACCAAACCGAGCCTACATGTCGTGTGGACCAGAAAAAGGCCCATGAATGGAACTTGACTTCATCACGAGTCAATTGGTGAGTGTTCCCGTCGACTGGACCTGATGAAGGCCAGGAAATCATTCACTCGTTTGGTATCGAGGAGAAACCAGACCGAGTCTACATGTCGTGTGGACCAGAAGATGGTCCATGAACTGAACTTGACTCCATCACGAGTTAATTGGGGAGTGTTCCCGTCGACTGGACCTGATGAAGTCCAGGAAGACATTCACTCGTTTGGTATCGAGGAGGGACCAAACCGAGTCTACATGTCGTGTGGACCAGAAGAAGGTCCATGAACTGAACTTGACTCTATCACGAGCCAATTGGGGAGTGTTCCCGTCGACTGGACCTGATGAATGCTAGGAAATCATTCACTCATTTGATACCGAATATGGACCAAATCGAGTCTACATGTCGTCTGGACCAGAAGAAGGTCTATGAACTGAACTTGACTCAATCATGAGCCAATTGGGGAAGTTCCCATCTACTGGACCAGATGAAGGCCAGAACAATCTCCAACCTACTGGTCCTGAAGAGGAACCAGAGGAATCTTCATGTAGTCTGGACCAGATGAAGGTCCAGATCTTGAGCTGTATGACATTGCCTGCGAGTTTCAAAACCACATATATGGTATGTAAATGGAGAGAAAATATTTATACCTGTCATATGGAGAGCATGTCGGCTGGGATAGATGGTCTAATTAATATTTGAGGAAGGCTATTATTTTATCTTCCAGATTGTCCCCAGTCTACTGGATCTTGTAAAGCTTCTAAACTGGTCTCCACTTTATTAAACCTGATGAAGGTTCATGATTGTCTTCATTCTGCTGGACTTGATGAAAGCCCAAATCTAGTCTACGACCTACTAAAATTCCAAGAGACTATTGTCGACTGATCCTAATGAAGGTCCATAAAGCTATTGTCGACTCGACCTAATGAAGTTCTAGGATGTTTTTCATTTCTCAGACTACCAGACTTTATAAAGGGCAAAGAGACTATGGTCGCCTGGACCTAGTGAAGGTCCAAGAGTGTCTTGACTCCACTATACCTGATGAAGATACATGTGAGTCTACACTCCTCCTGATCTGATGGAGGTACGCGGGATCCTACAGTTGACTGGACTTGATAAAGGTCCAAGAAAGTCTTCATTCCACTATGACTGATGATGGTACATGGGAGTCTATACTCCACCACCATATGAATGTACATAAGAGTCTACAGTCGATTGGACCTGATGAAGGTCGAATAAGATCTTCACTTCATCATACCATAGGCACTTCGATTCTACCCACCGGTGTGGTGGAAGCCGTAGGCACTCCGACGCCCAAGTCAGTGGTGGAGATGAGCTATAAATGTCGTAGGAGGAGGAGCAAGGTCAGAGATTACCTTGATCCCCGTGAGCTGCCGTGAGGGCAGTAGGTAGGAGGTTCTGAGAGCTCTGGAGAGGATACTATTAGGCTATGAGTAGATGAGCTTCTATGTCTGTTCCTCGTAGGTTTATCCTCTTATATAGACACTTGAGTAACGGGCGCATTTATCATCTTTGATTATTTGTCCGTTTGGAGGCTGAAAACGGTCGAGTTATGAGAGGTATTTATGAGTCTAGACGTTTCGTGGGCTGGCACATGGTGAGCATTGGATACGGTTTAGGTATGGTATTTCACTGGATTTGGGCTTATGAAACATTTTTGGGCCTATATACATTAAACTTCGAGCTTCCTTTAGTGTGTGGGTTTGATTTAGCAACTTGGGCCTGGATCTTATGTTGGGGAGTCTGGGTGCGTTCAGTATTAGGTCTGAAGCAGAATATCGAAATTGCCCTTGGACCAAATTTGGCCCGTACACATCCCTACTGTTGATTGATTGGTAACACTTTTGTCAGTTGATAAAAGGGTAATCTACTTGCGAGTTTCCTACTTACGATGCCAACAACTCCTTCACCTATCCTTCATGATTATGAATTACACATACGTATTTCTTCACAGTTCTTCCCAACATTATACCTTAATCTCCTTGTCCTATCATCTTGTATTGTACGTGTAAGGTCCCAATTGACCTTTCTAAAGGTATATCCAACGAATTTATTACACCATGCCCATACGTGCCTTAAGTCATTCCTAAATGCACGACTATTCACCATGGATTTACATGTTCCTCAAAACAACATCAAGACCTGTGTAATAGACTACAACTGTCATGCTTATGTGAACTCTGCTACATTAACCTGATCATGAAAGCTTAACAATCTTCATAGATCAGCTTGTCAATGATACTACATTTGCAGACAAAATTTATAAGCAGTGGCAACCCACCAGACCATTCTTAAACCACTACATATTTCTGAAATCAACAAACTTCTGTTCTTGCCATTGTTAGAATTTATTTAGCAATAGGACCTTTAACACAAGTGCTTAGAATATAATTAAAGAATTAATCGGATGATCCAGGGAGCGTACCTGATTTAGAATCTATATCTGCAGCGGAAATTTCTGTTGATCTGTTGAAAAGTTGCACTGAGGAGATCACCTTCTGCTCCCCACTTCTTGATGGTGAGAAACTTACTTGTCTTATTAAGCTTCCTTATGCCTTAATTTTCTCTAAACCTTAATTAATTATAAAGGCAGCTTATTGAGTAAGTTATATAGGGGAGTGAGGTGAGACCTTAACTCACTAATTTATGGAGTGTAATGGACTCACCCATCAAAAGCCCATAACAATTCCAGAGCCCGCTCTGATATCCACACATCAAATAATAGAGTGCAACCCACTTTATTAGATCAGACAATTGGGCTTCACAGTTTCTAGTACAAAACCAATTATCTTAACGCTTTATTAAAACATGTATCACAATTAATATTAAGCCCATAATTAGAATAAAATATTCTAACATTCTCCCACTTGGGCGATATCAATTGTGGATGTTTTAATGCTAAGAAAACTTTATGGATCCAAAATTGGTTTAGAAACAACTCTAGTAGACCATTCCGTCCAATAAGATCGTAGATATAGAATCATGGCGGTGCCTATATTATAATACAACATAGTCCCTTCCACGGTCGCGTATATCAAACAACCTTATCGACATGAACAAGATGTGATAGAGAAGTAAGATACAATAACACCCACTTTATGATCTAAAATACATGTTCTATTTTCTCTTATCGGTCACCAATTTCTCTATCTTATGTAGCGCATGCAACATGAGAAATCAAGGCTTAAATAATAAGCATGTATGTCTTTTATTACCTTATTATCTCGAGATAAACTTTATATGTCACAAGACATACTAACAAGGCCTTATAACTTTATGCCCCAAGCCAATGCTTATGATTGACACACATGATAAGACTTTACACAATGATATATCAAACAATAAACTTTAATATCTTCCAATGAAGATTCACCTTTATAGATAATCATTGCAAAATATACAAAATACATGTACAAATAAAATAACATAGTGCAATGATGCCTCCCACTAACCTAAGGTATCAAAAGACTTTACCAAACCCATACAAGCAACATGCTTTACAAAAACAATGGGTCTAAGACCTTTGGTCAAAAGATCAGCAATCATATCATCTGTACCAATATGCTCTACAATAATGTCACATTTCTTAACTAGCTCCTTAATTGTCAAGTATTTGACCTCCATATGCTTTGACCCAGTGATATTCTTATTATTTTTCACAAATAATACAGCTGAAAGATTATCACAATATAACCTTATAGGTCTAGAAATGGAGTCAACAACAGACATTTCTTTAATGAGATTTCGTAGCCAAACAGCATGTGACGTTGCACCAAAACATGCTACAAACTCAGCCTGCATTGTGGAAGAAGTTACAAGTGTCTGCTTGACACTTTTCCAAGATATAGTTCCACCTGTTAGCATAAACACATGTCCTGAGGTAGATTTCATATCATCTGAACAACCAACAAAGTCAGAGTCCGTATACCCTACTAGTTCAAGATTCTCAACCTTTTTGTATGTCAACATGTAATCTTTAGTCCCCTTAATCTTTCGTGAGGGTTGTGATGAGTGAGTGTGTGCGTGAGGCTATGATGAGTGAGTGTGTGCGTGAGGGTTGTGATGAGTGAGTGTGTGCGTGAGTGGCCTGTGAGTTGGGTGAGAGAGAGAGATGAGGGATGCATGTGTCATATGGCCTGCATGCGTGTGTTTTTTACGTGGAGAGGGGCATGTAGCCTTTTTTGTGTTGCCACGAGAGGAGAGAGGCGTGAGGTGGGCAGTGCGTTGAAGATGGTGAATGTGTAGTGCCGAGTAGGGTTTTTGTGTTTTGCCATGGATGTGGGGAATGAGCTCTGGTTGAGAGGAAGATGGCCGAGTGGTTAAATGAGGGAGAGTGAGGAGAAGAGAGGGCTGCGTGACTGTGCCGAGCTACTGAAGGTGTTTTGTTGGTTTGAGCATGAATGAAGAGACGGTGGTTAGGGTTTTTTGGGTTGTTCTCCGAGAGAGAGGCGTGAAGCTTTAGGGTTTTTCTCTGTGAGGGTCATGGATGAGCTAGTTTGCCGAGGGTGAAGAGAGAGTGAGAAAGGTTTATTTTATGGCTTTTTCGTGAATGTGAGCTCTCGGTCCAAGGGGTCTTGAGGTTTGGTTTATGTTTATTTTTATAGGAGAGGGTTAGGGTTGTCCTTGTTCGGGAACGAAATAAATATTGTGTAATTATGGAAATATCTATTTTTATTTTGTTATAAGGAAAAGATCTCTTTAATTTAGGGAGATGATTTGTTTAGTTTACGAAAGGGATTTAATTTAATTTATTTAATTTGGACATGTATTTTATTTAATTTGGAATGTGATTTAATGGGATTTGATTTGATTTGATTTAGTTTAGGCATGTGATTTAATTTAATTAGGAAGGTGAATTATTTAGATTTATTTAATTTAGGCATGTGATTTATTTAAATTAGGAAGGTGATTTAATTTGATTTTAATCATGTGTTTAATGTGTTGGATATTTTTGGGTGTGATTTAATGGGCTTGGAGGCTTATGGGCGTGTGGTTGGTTAGTTGGTGGGCTTAGGTGTAGGTTGTGGGGTTTTGGGCCAAAGATGAATTTTAAAACAGAGATCCAACGAGCAAACCTGAAGCTAAGCCAACAAATTAAATCCAATAAGGTATCAATTTCTGACTTTTCCCTTCCGACGTCCGTTTCCCGCGACTTCCACAACTTAAAGCGGTAGTGTCTCCATGTGAGACTCATCATAGGGACTCATATGCAAAAACACAGTGCCTACAGTCGCCCCCACTTTGATGGGACTTATGCAGTGTGTGACAGTGACAATCCTATCAAAGTTATGTAATGCATTTTTAGTTACCTGCCTCGCCAGCCGCTGCTTGACTTGCATGTTGCTCCGAGATGTTTCAAGCTGAGTTGATCTGGTGGTGAGGTACTGCGACCCCTGAGGTTCATCCCTGCAAGATGATGTGATCTCTAGGAATCACTACCGAACTGAACTGATGAGAGTTGGTCCATTTCCGAACCGTTACTAAGTTGAGATTGTGGTCAATTTCCGAATCGTGCTCCATTTTCGGAGCGCCATTTTCGACGTGCTAAACCTCATTTTGAGGCGTCGCTGATGTGATGGTGGTTCATTTTTGAACTGTGCTCCATTTTTGGAGCGCCATTTTCGGCATGCTAAACCTCATTTTGAGGCGTCGCTGATGTGATGGTGGTCCATTTTTGAACTGTGCTCCATTTTTGGAGCCCCATTTTCAACATGCTAAACCTCATTTTGAGGCGTCACTGATGTGATGGTTGTCCATTTTCGAACTGTGCTCCATTTTTTGAGTGCCATTATCGGCATGCTAAACCTCATTTTGAGGCCTCGCTGATGGTTGTCCATTTCCGGACCGTGCTCCATTTTCGGAGTGCCATTTTTGGCGTCTGATGTGATAGTTTTCCATTTCCGGACCGTGCTCTATTTTCGAAGTGCCATTTTCGGCGTCTGATGTGATATTGGTCCATTTTCGAACTGTGCTCCATTTTCGGAGTGCCATTTTTGGTGTCTGACGTGATATTGGTCCATTTCCAAACCGTTACTGAGTTGAGATAAGGGTCTTGTTCCCGATTTGAGTTAAGGGTCTTGTTCCCTGAATTGTGGGTCTTGTTCCTGATCTGAGTTGAGGGTCTTGTTCCCTGAATTGTGGGTCTTGTTCCTTGAATTGTGGGTCTTGTTCCCGATTTGAGTTGAGGGTCTTGTTCCCATGAGTCTTGTTCTCGTGGGTCTTGTTCCCGATTTGCGTTGATGGTCTTGTTCCCAAATTGAATTGTGGGTTTTGTTCCCGAACTGTGTTGAATGTGGGCTTTATTCCCGAACTGTGTGGAGAGTGGGCTTTGTTCCCGAGCTGTGTTAAGAGTGGGCTTTATTCCCGAACTGATTGTGGGCTTTGTTCCCGATCTATACTGAATGTGGGCTTTATTCCCTAGGCTTTGTTCCCGAACTGTGTAGAGAGTGGGCTTTGTTCTCTGGGCTTTATTCTCGAACTATGTTGACTGTGGGTTTTGTTCCCGAGCTGTACTGAATGTGGGCTTTGTTCCATGGGCTGTACTGAATATGGGCTTTATTCCCTGGGCTTTGTTCCCGAACTGTGTTGAGAGTGGGCTTTGTTCCCCTGGGCTTTATTCCCGAGCTGCGTTAAGTGTGGGCTTTGTTCCCTGGGCTTTGTTCCCGGACTGTTGATTGTGGGCTTTGTTCCCGAGCTGTACTGAATGTGGGCTTTATTCCCTGGGCTTTGTTCCCAAACTTATGTTGACTGTGGGCTTTATTCCCGAACTGAATTAATCGTGGACTTTATTCCCTGGGCTTTGTTCTCGAACTATGCTGACTGTGGGCTTTGTTCCCAAACTTATGTTGACTGTGGGCTTTATTCCCGAACTGAATTAATTGTGGGCTTTATTCCCTGGGCTTTGTTCCCGAACTATGCTGACTGTGGGCTTTGTTCCCCGGGCTTTGTTCCCAAACTTATGTTGACTGTGGGCTTTATTCCCGAACTGAATTAATTATGGGCTTTATTCCCGAACTATGCTGACTGTGGGCTTTGTTCCCGAAAATGCTTGACTTTGCCGCTTTTTCATTTTCTTCAAAACCTGCGGATAAAAAAAACAAAAAATACGTGTATATGACGTGTATGCATGTATGAATGGATGTATTTCTTATTCCGATGGGTTAGGTCTTTTTTGTGCTCCTCGGTGCTTCTCGCCTACAAATGTCTTCGGTCACCCCCTGGGTCTGCTTTCTGCCGACTCTCTTCTAGTGATTGTTCAGTTCTCTTTTGTCTCATGGCTCAAGTTCTCGTTATATCATTTATTCGCGGGGTGGTAGACTGGTCGCCCCAGTCTTGGTTTAGCTTTTTGCTCTCCGCTGCCTATAATAGGTGGTTGGTTAGTTAGTTGGTGGGCTTAGGTGTAGGTTGTGGGGTTTTGGGCCAAAGATGAATTTTAAAATAGAGATCCAACGAGCAAACCTGAAGCTAAGCCAACAAATTAAATCCAATAAGGTATCGATTTCTGACTTTTCCCTTCCGACGTCCGTTTCCCGCGACTTCCACAACTTAAAGCGGTAGTGTCTCCATGTGAGACTCATCATAGGGACTTATATGCAAAAATACAGTGCCTACAGTCGCCCCCACTTTGATGGGACTTATGCAGTTTGTGACAGTGACAATCCTATCAAAGTTATGCACTGCATTTTTAGTTACCTGCCTCGCCAGTCGCTGCTTGACTTGCCTGTTGCTCTGAGATGTTTCAAGCTGAGTTGATCTGGTGGTGAGGTGCTGCGACCCCTGAGGTTCATCCCTGCAAGATGATGTGATCTCTAGGAATCACTACCGAACTGAACTGATGAGAGTTGGTCCATTTCCGAACCGTTACTAAGTTGAGATTGTGGTCAATTTCCGAATCGTGCTCCATTTTCGGAGCGCCATTTTCGACGTGCTAAACCTCATTTTGAGGCGTCGCTGATGTGATGGTGGTTCATTTTTGAACTGTGCTCCATTTTTGGAGCGCCATTTTCGGCATGCTAAACCTGATTTTGAGGCGTCGCTGATGTGATGGTGGTCCATTTTTGAACTGTGCTCCATTTTTGGAGCCCCATTTTCAGCATGCTAAACCTCATTTTGAGGCGTCACTGATGTGATGGTTGTCCATGCCATTTTCAGCATGCTAAACCTCATTTTGAGGCGTCGCTGATGGTTGTCCATTTCCGGACCGTGCTCCATTTTCGGAGTGCCATTTTTGGCGTCTGATGTGATAGTTTTCCATTTCCGGACCGTGCTCCATTTTCGAAGTGCCATTTTCGGCGTCTGATGTGATATTGGTCCATTTTCGAACTGTGCTCCATTTTCGGAGTGCCATTTTCGGCGTCTGACGTGATATTGGTCCATTTCCAAACCGTTACTGAGTTGAGATAAGGGTCTTGTTCCCGATTTGAGTTAAGGGTCTTGTTCCCTGAATTGTGGGTCTTGTTCCCGATCTGAGTTGAGGGTCTTGTTCCCTGAATTGTGGGTCTTGTTCCTTGAATTGTGGGTCTTGTTCCCGTGGGTCTTGTTCCCGATTTGAGTTGAGGGTCTTGTTCCCTGAATTATGGGTCTTGTTCCCATGAGTCTTGTTCTCGTGGGTCTTGTTCCCGATTTGCGTTGATGGTCTTTTTCCCAAATGAATTGCGGGTTTTGTTCCCGAACTGTGTTGAATGTGGGCTTTATTCCCAAACTGTGTGGAGAGTGGGCTTTGTTCCCGAGCTGTGTTAAGAGTGGGCTTTATTCCCGAACTGATTGTGGGCTTTGTTCCCGATCTGTACTGAATGTGGGCTTTATTCCCTAGGCTTTGTTCCCGAACTGTGTAGAGAGTGGGCTTTGTTCCCTGGGCTTTATTCTCAAACTGTGTTGACTGTGGGTTTTGTTCCCGAGCTGTACTGAATGTGGGCTTTGTTCCATGGGCTGTACTGAATATGGGCTTTATTCCCTGGGCTTTGTTCCCGAACTGTGTTGAGAGTGGGCTTTGTTCCCCTGGGCTTTATTCCCGAGCTGCGTTAAGTGTGGGCTTTGTTCCCTGGGCTTTGTTCCCGGACTGTTGATTGTGGGCTTTGTTCCCGAGCTGTACTGAATGTGGGCTTTATTCCCTGGGATTTGTTCCCAAACTTATGTTGACTGTGGGCTTTATTCCCGAACTGAATTAATCGTGGACTTTATTCCCTGAGCTTTGTTCTCGAACTATGCTGACTGTGGGCTTTGTTCCCTGGGCTTTGTTCCCAATCTTATATTGACTGTGGGCTTTATTCCCGAACTGAATTAATTGTGGGCTTTATTCCCGAACTATGCTGACTGTGGGCTTTGTTCCCGAAAATGCTTGACTTTGCCGCCTTTTCATTTTCTTCAAAACCTGTGGATAAAAAAAACAAAAAATACGTGTATATGACGTGTATGCATGTATGAATTGATGTATTTCTTATTCCGATGGGTTAGGTCTTCTTTGTGCTCCTCGGTGCTTCTCGCCTACAAATGTCTTCGGTCACCCCCTGGGTCTGCTTTTTGCCGACTCTCTTCTAGTGATTGTTCAGTTCTCTTTTGTCTCATGGCTCAAGTTCTCGTTATATCATTTATTCGCGGGGTGGTAGACTGGTCGCCCCCAGTCTTGGTTTAGCTTTCTGCTCTCCGCTGCCTATACTAGGTCAAGATGGACCATGTGGTGTGACATTCCATATCATCATACTATATTACATGCTACGATCCCAATAGTTATACATATTATTGCCCTCAAAGAATGCCCAGTATTAAAACCAGGGAACCTTCGAAACATTCAATGTAACTCAAATCCAAGTCTTTGAATAAATGATCTAAGCTAGACTCAAAGAGTGTGTGTACAAAGGTTCCTTTGCAGATTCATCCCCAGGTAAGCCAACTCAATGATTTTGCCAACAAATTGGGATCGATGGGTCAAACCAACCTAGATGTCTCAATTATGCCTATAGTTGCTTTTCTGTGCTCAATGTGGTATGGTTTTCTTTCTCTTTTGTCTCTTTCTTTTCTTTTCATTTTGAACTTCTTTTTTTCTTTTCTTTTTTTTCAACACACCTACCCTATAAGGTAGCATTTCTCCTCATGGTGGTCCTAATACTCGCCTATGGGTAGCTTCACGCTTATCGGTTATAGGTGGTTCAATTCTTTTCCTTAGAGACATTTCTTTTATTTTCAACCATACCACACATCATAACATAAGCAAATCAAGATAGACATCTAAGCAAACGGTCATTCACCGACCTACAATTTCTTCAACTAGTCACCTTGTCAACTACTCAAGTTTTCACGGCTAAGAACCTATAGTGAAGTGCTTACGAGTCTAACATAGATCAATCTCTCAAAGTATCAGATAAAAGCACATCAAAAGTTTATCGTTTCTAAGATTTCACCCTAAAGCAATCAATTTCATCATCGGACTTATGTCTAACTATTAAGGACTAAAAACAAGCAATTTTTCTTCTCTTTTTTTGTTTTTTTTTGTTTTTTTTACAATGGTATTTCTATCATTGCCGTAAATTTTTCTTTTCCTTGATTTCCTTTTCCCCAATATCCATGTTTGCTAAACTCTTCTTGAAAAGTCTTCTTTTACCCCTAACCCAACAGATATCTATGATGGCTTTTAAGACACAGGGTTAACATGATACGTGTATACATGAGATGTGTGATGCATGAGATATAATATGCATGTGTTTACCAAAAGCATGAAGGGGTAAATTCTATGGGATATATGACTATGGTTCATATGCGGGTTTATAGGAGTGTAGACAAAGGCTCCCGCTGGCGAATGATTGCCCATAACTAGGTCTCCCCACTCAAGGGTTCGAGCGACCAAGTGAGCGCACATTTTTTATACGCTAAGGTACGTGCCAACGAGTGATGATACATGACTGCGTATAGGGTGGAGGGAACTCTCTTAAATACCCTTGCCTCTTAGGCTCTTATCGCCTTGGTGACAAGAATAAACAATAGGTCATCCAAATTAGTCCATCACGGTAAGCTTCGGGTAAATGATTATCTGGGTGCCTTCACAGCTTTTCCCTTCACCTATAGAAAGGTAGTGAATAAAGGAAGACACCAAACCATTACCTAGCTCTAATAATGCCATTGATTAGACCCCTTCAACCCACGGTAGACACGGTTAACTAAAGCACAAATCACAAACATTACAAGACATTATTTCGGGGCCGATTCTCTATCCCCAGTGGAGTCACCAGACTGTAGGACACAGAAATCGGCGACGCTGTTCCAGGCTCGTGGCCTAGTTGGGAGTATGAAATATTCCACGGGGGAACTAAACCAGAGAAATAAAATGGAGTCACCACCCAGTGTGAACTGTGAAATGATTTAAGGCCGCACTCACCCCTCGCAAGGGAAGACCTCAAATCATTGGGTTCGGAACGGTCCCTTACTTATGCCACTTGTAATGAATGGATTTATGTGATAATATAACCAAGTCTACGCAACATGCACATGCAAGAATAACCTATGTCTAAGTTCGCATACAACCTATATCTAAGTTCGCATGCATAAAAGTAAATCGAAATAACGGTAAGCACTCAATCTCATTAAATTAATAAATGTGGAAATATAAAGCAACAATAAACGTAAATTAAATGCGAAATAAAGACTAATAATACGAAATAAATGCGGAACAATAAATATATGACCAAAGTATTTGGCTGTTTTCAATGTAGGACCTCGCATACCTGGTTGGACGTATTCCACGTCCAACCAAGCATGCCATTTCCAGGACGACAAAATAAAATATGACAAAGGGTGCCCTCAGGTCTTACCTTTTAAGTCGCTTCTTGGGAGTGCGTTGGGACGTCGCCAGAAGGGTTAATGCTCCGTAACTTTTCTGGTTCACTGGTTCAATATTTTCCCTCGTTGTTCCGCTGTTTTGTCTCGATTTCTTCACTGTTTTAGAACGACTATGTTGTTGTTTTCTCTGGACTGTTTTAAGGTTATTAGCTCACGGTTTTGGGTGTGATTTTGAGACTGTTTTGGGTATTTTGGGACTATTTTCAGGGCTGGTTATTCGGTCATAGGGGCTATTTTGGGACTGATTTTAGGGTCTTTGTTTCGGCAGTTGACTATGGGTGTTTAGCGTGCAGTACTTGAATAAAAATAGAGGGATGGGGATATGAGTATTAGTGAGGGCAGTACGTGACCTATGTGTGAATCAGTGAGGGCTGTGATGAGTGGACTGTGGGTGCGTGAGGGTTGTGTGTTGAGTGAGTGTGTGTGTGAGGCTGTGTGTTGAGTGAGTGTGTGCGTGAGGCTGTGATGAGTCAGTGTGTGCGTGAGGGTTGTGATGAGTGAGTGTGTGCGTGAGGCTGTGATGAGTGATTGTGTGCGTGAGGGTTGTGTTGAGTGAGTGTGTGCGTGAGTGGCCTGTGAGTTGGGTGTGTGCGTGAGGGTTGTGATGAGTGAGTGTGAGCGTGAGTGGCCTGTAAGTTGGGTGATGACCGGCGTAAACACACACGTATAACACAAGCGTACGTATCGTTCAAGTAGTATAAAAAGTATCGATCCCACGAGGACTTAATATCTAAACTATTAATTTTATGAAGTCAAATGATTACTAGTATCTAACGGATTGATTGAGTGATTTGAAATGGTGACGATTCTAAATTTAAAAGCAAGTAAATAAGATTGTCGAAAGTAGGTTTAAAGAAAATTCAATATTAAAAACTATCCAGGGTTGTGATTTCTTTTAATATCATTTTAAAGATGAAGTGGTTATCTTAAAGTTGGGAAATATATTGATTTATTAACCTGGAACACTAAATTATGTAAAAGCCTCTTCCGTTGGTCAATTACAAATACCTAGTATAATCCAATTGAACCATATGTATATGTCAACCAAATTACCTAGATTCATTAAGATTAAGTTCCAATTAAGACTACCCCCGCCCGACATGTATATTCCTATCCTGTAAGGAAATCTATTAAAGGGTTATCTATCCTCAAGGAAGATCGTGGGCTATTGAGTCTGATGTCTTAAACTTAAAATCCCTATGTCTAGTTCATTTTAAGTTTACCTAATCAATTTTATTAATGGCCAGTTAATTAAAAAACATTAAGATTAAGACTCAATAAATAAATCTTTATATTACCCAAACTATAATCTAACCCCTTATAAACCGGTGATATTAGAAGTCATCACAACCCCAGATAACTAATTTAGTTACAACACATAACTAGGGCTGGTAAAAACTTGAAAATAAAAGACATGAAGTAAAAATGCGGTAAAGTAAATACTGAAAAGTAAATTACAATAAAATAAAATGCTAAGGTAAAAGGAATTACTTTTACTACTACTAATTTAGATATCTCCGATAAAATAATATATAAACTTGTGATAATATTACCAACCGACCAATCTGGCGGTATCCTGATTAAGTCAAATTAAGTCCAACCAGCCATTAAGGCGGTAATATTTGTCCATAAACCAGCCATAAAGGCGGAACCAAAATTAAATTACCAACCGACCAATCTGGCGGTATCCTTGATGAGTCAGGTTTAAACCAGATTAAAATTAAATTACCAACCGACCAATATAGCGGTATCCTTTTTAAGTCAAATTTTAAATAGTGAATATATTATTTTTAAGGGAGATTAATCTAAATAGTAATAGTAAAAGAATTACCTTTCACCCTAGCTGGGGAAGTTACCTCCTCATGGTGAATAGTAAAAACTGTAAAAAGTAAAGAAAGTAAATTACTATTATTACAAAAAGTAATTAAAGTTTAATTACAAAACTTAAATTAAAGACACTAGAGAGAGAAACTCCCTATTTTCATCAAAGAAAAGAGAGAGAATAGTACAACAAAATCTGAAATTTCGAGCTCAATTTATAGGCGCGGATAGGCCTCGGGCGTCGTGACGCCAAGAGCTTCGGCGTCGCGACGTTGGAACAGTGATTCGTGGCATGCTCTCGGCTTGACACGTGGCGATTCAGATAAGTGGCGGCTGAGAGCTCAATTA
This sequence comes from Zanthoxylum bungeanum, assembly GCA_019454045.1. Classification (NCBI taxonomy): domain Eukaryota; kingdom Viridiplantae; phylum Streptophyta; class Magnoliopsida; order Sapindales; family Rutaceae; genus Zanthoxylum; species Zanthoxylum bungeanum. The sequence goes on from SKCR01037709.1 coordinate 38,353, forward strand.
TGATGCTGACATGGCGATGATGTGGCGCTGACGTGGCAAGGCGGCTGAGATCAATTGTCGGCATCGTAGGATTGCGACACGTGTCACGTCGTGATTGGCTGATGATGACGTGGCATGTTGACTCGGTTGACCTGCTGACGTGGATGATGACATGGCAAAACGCGTGGTAGAGTTGACTCGTTGACCGGATGACGTGGAGACACGTAGGATGACATGTGGCACACGTGGAAATAGTAATTGTCGGCACCGTAGGATGATGACATGTGGCACGTCGCACGTTAGCAGATCGGCTGTGATGGTGACACGTGGCACGGCGCATGTTAGCAAAGTCAAACTTCTCAAATTCTGACCCGTTGACCCGGCGCACGTTAGCAGCTCTGGTGCACGTTAGACGTCGCGACGCCAAGGGCGTGGGCGTCGCGACGCCCAAAATTACCAAAATGCCATTTTTTGCCAATTTTTCCTGTTTTGCCCCAAATCACCTCCAGAATGTCCTGAAACTTTATTTATCTATAAAATAACACAAACCACGTCAAAATATTCACAAAACCCAAGAAACTATACAAAATATTAGGTTAAGTGAGTGGAAAATAGTGATAGATTTACCACTCATCACACCCCCAAACCTAACATTTTGCTAGTCCTCGAGCAAAACACAGAATAAAATAACATAAATAAAATTTAACTAAGCCACTTCCGTAGGGATCACGGTTGCATTTAGCATATGCAACAAGCCTTTAAACCCATAGGTGTCTCTAGTGGACGAGTTGTAGTCTCGTGAGGGTTTACAGCAATGATACCCACAAACATTTTACAAAAGTAAAAAGGTAGTGAAACTAATGCACACAAAAGCAAAAAGACAAGAGAAAAGAGAATAAAGAAGTTAGTGACTATTCAAGTGAAACTTCTACTCCAAGTTACTAGTTGTTTTGTTTCATTCTAAATTACCAAATAAGTAAATTCTCCGATCATTTTTACCATTCTTTATATACACAGCCAACATAATATTAAACAACTCATTTTTGCCCACAGCAGTCATAAGTGCAGTTAATAAGAGAGTAATATTTTTGTCCTAAAGTTCTATCAGATTTCACACCTTTTTGTAGTAATGGAATAATTTTCTCATTTTTCTGATTTTTTCTTTGATTTTTCTTTTCTATTTTTTATTTATATACAATATCTTCCATCTATGTAACGAGTGTTAGGTCGGTGGCTCCCAAACCAGTTGGCTTTAGGGCACCAGGTGTTAAGACACCCATACAGACTTAATTACTCAGACTTCAGATATATATATTTTTGCAGCATCTTTGATCCATGTAGCGAGCTTTGGGCCAGTGACTCCCAAACCAGTTGGCTTTAGGGCACTATGTGTTAAAACACCCTTACAGACTTAATAACTCGGATTTCAGATTTTTTTTTTTTACTCCATCACTTTTTGAGATGCTTCTTCCAATTAAACTAGAGCAATGAATATTACAAACTTTTCAATTACAGCTCATGTCCGTATGTTACTATGCATGTTGATAATACCTGTCAACTGAGCATATGAAGATTCATTTTAGTCAGTGTTATGGAGAATTCACAAATTAAATAATTTAAAATGAAATAAACAAAAACTAACTTGTTTCGAAATAGGTTTTAGATACGTCTCAGGAGTGGAAACTCCTTACTCGGCTATCTTTTATCAATTTCACTTTTTTAGTCAAAACACAAAAACGTAAAATATTTTTGTAATTTTTTGAAAATTTTTCAAATTTTTTTTTTTCGAAAAATTTTGGACTAAAAATAAAAACAACATACAAACTACAAACAAGGTACTAATTAACTAATTCCCTCCCCCAAACCTAAATGAGACATTGTCCCCAATGTCTTAAACAGTAGAAGAAGAGTTTAGAAAATAATACCTGGTTAGCTGAAAATCTACAGGAATTTAAAGGTTAAGATCCAGATTAATCCGACGCCTCTTACCACGATCGTCCTCAGACCAATTTATCTTTGAAAGAATAGGGTGAACTCGTGGTTCATAGGCTATGAGTTGGTCTATTAGATCTGGAGCAGTTCTGGCAGTAAAGAGGAGTTCTTTTAAAGGTTTTGACACGAACCCATTTCTCCGAGCATCATCAAGAAACACACAAAGAAAATCATAAAATCCATCAACGTTGAGCAGTCCAATTGGTTTCTGGTGTATGTTCAGGTTCGCCCAATATAGCACAATAAAAATTTCCTCCAATGTACCCAAGCCACCTGACAAAGCAATAAAAGCATCAGCACGGTTAATCATTTCTACCAAACATTCAGACATACCTGGCACGACCAGTTCCTCTCCGTTTGATGGTTTAATAAGATTTTCCTCTGCCAAGGGTTTTGGGATGATTCCCAAAACGTGACTGCCTCATTCCTGTACGGCCTTTGAAACGATCCTCATAAGTCCAAGATTTCCTCCGCCATATATTAAGTGCATATTTCTTGCAGCTAAGACTCGACCCAATTCTTGTGCTGCTTCTACGTATTGTGGTTTAGTACCAACACTACTACCGCAAAACACACAGATGTTTTCAACTCGTTTTCTTGAAGTGGCTTCCATGTTTTACTCTGGATGTCTTCAAAAGTGCAATGATGAGTTGAATTTATAACACCTGAAAAGGGTGAGTAAAATAATAGCACTAGTACCTGCCAAATGACAATTATTAGTTAAACAAATCGTGATAGTCAAAAAGGTCTGGATCTTGTCGGAGAAAATAAAACAAAACAAATTACAATTATTAGGAAAAGACAAAGAGATATAATATTTACAAGAAAAGTAGCAGCTTGGTCGACGTCTATGCGTCAGGGACAAGCTTCCCATCCAATTTTCTTATAAACTGGCAAACAAGGTCTTTTTGAGCAGATTCCCGAGACTTAACAGTTGCCTTTCTTTTTGAAATTGTGTATGTAATTTACGAAAGGCTATGTGAACATATCCACTGGGATGCGTCTCAAGAGTCGAAGATATATCATCTAAAGACTCCTTACTCAGGCCATCCTTAATGAATTTAATTTTGTCTTCGCGATTATCAGACACCATTCCTAAAGAACGACAACGAGTATTGCAATTCCATCGTGCACATTTGTAACAAACACCCATTTGCTTAGCTCTACGTTTCTTTGCATAGGTGCTTCTTCCAAAACCAGACAGATGTGACATAAAAGAGTCAGAAGACTCACCTGCCAATCAGACCCGTGCTTCAATTACCCAACGAATACCATTAGGAACACCGTGAATTGTTAGTAACCTCATCCGTTCCAAGCGAGCTTTGTAGACTTTCATCAGAGATTTTTGAGGGAGAGAAGGAAATTGCTTGTGAAGATTTGCGAGAGCTTCTTCCATCTTGAAATGACTTAATCTGCAAAAACTAAACACACAAAATTAAATCACACCAAATCACAATATATACACAAATTGCATGGGTTGCCTCCCTGCGAGCGCTAAGTTTTAAAGTCGTCAGCTAGACTTTTACTTCTCGAACGTTAGGCTGGATCTGAAAGTGTGACACTTTCTTTTTGTCGCTCAAATGATTCTCCCCAGTAGTGTTTGACACGATGACTGTTAACCTTGAATGTGTTGTTGGTGTTAGGATCCAGTAACTCAATAGCTCCATAAGCTAAAACCTGAGTGATCACAAATGGACCTGACCACCTAGATTTCAACTTTCTAGGGAAAAGTTTCAACCTCGAGTTGTACAACAACACTTGCTGCCTTGGTTCCAACTGTCTGTGAACTATTTTTCGGTCATGCCATTTCTTTATCTTTTCTTTGTATAATCTGGCATTCTCATAAGCCTGTAGGCGAAATTCCTCCAATTCGTTAAGTTGGTGAAGTATTTTCTCTCATGCAGCTTGTGAATCAAAATTCAACTTCTTCAGTGCCCAGTACGCCTTGTACTCAAGCTCAACTGGCAGATGACACGCTTTCCCAAACACCAATCGATATGGAGACATACCAATGGGTGTCTTGTAAGCTGTCTTGTAGGCCCATAATGCATCATCTAGTTTTGTTGACTAGTCCCTCCTTGTTGATCCAACGGTTCTTTCTAGGATTCTTTTGATTTCCCTGTTTGAAACCTCAACCTGTCCATTTGACTGTGGATGGTAAGTTGTGGCAACCTTGTGAGTAACTCCGTATTTGGATAGGAGTGCATCGAAGTATCTGTTGCAGAAATGAGAGCCACCATCACTGATAATTGGCCGAGATGTTCCGAACCGAGTGAAAATATTCTTTTTCATGAATTTGATCACGACTTTTGAATCATTGGATGGCAGTGCAATTGCTTCGACCCATTTGGAGACGTAGTCTACAGCAACCAGGATGTACAGATTTCCGAATGATGGAACAAATGGTCCCATGAAATCAATACCCCATACATAGAATATTTCCACTTCTAGAATGTTTTGCAATGGTCCTTCATTTCTCCTGGAAATATTTCCCATTCTCTGGCACCTGTCACATTGAAAAGCAAAAAGATAAGCATCTTTAAAAAGAGTGGGCCAGAACAAACCTGATTGTAGGACTTTGGCTGCAGTTTTGTTTCCGCTGAAGTGTCCGCCATATGGTGATGAATGAAAGTGCTGCAAAACACTGTTGATTTCCTCATGTGGAACACATCGTCTCAGTAGTTGATCAGCACACCATTTGAACAGGTACGGCTCATCCCAGACATAGTGTTTGACTTCTTTGAAGAACTTCTTCCGTTGCTGAGTTGTCCATTCCAACGGCCATTTTCCTGACACAATGTAGTTGACATAGTCAGCATACCAAGGGACTTCATGTTGTTTTATGGTAAAAAGCAGTTCATCTGGAAAAGTTTATTTGATTGATAGATATTTGTCAGCTGTTTCTCCATTCTCGAGCCTCGATAGATGATCTGCCACTTGATTCTCTGTTCCTTTCCTGTCTCTAATCTCCACGTCAAATTCTTGCAGAAGAAGTATCCAACGGATCAATCTGGGTTTGGCATCTTTCTTCGTGATCAAGTATTTGATTGCTGAATGATCTGTGTAGACCACCACTTTGGGACCCAACAGATAAGAGCGAAATTTGTCAAAAGCGTACACAACTGCAAGAAAATCATTTTCGATGGTTGTGTAGTTGAGTTGAGCTTCATTTAGAGTTCTGCTGGAATAATAAATGGTGTGGAAAATATTTGCTCTACGTTGTCCCAAAACTGCACCTACAGTAAAATCACTAGCATCGCACATCACTTCAAATGGAAGGGTCCAGTCTGGTGCTACAATGATGGGGGCGGATACCAACTTCTGTTTTAAGATTTCAAAAGCTTTTTGGCATTCTTTGGTGAAGTTGAAAGGCACATCCTTCTCCAGAAGATTGCAAAGAGGTTTAGCAATCTTGGAAAAGTATTTGATAAATCTCATGTAAAAACCTGCATGTCCAAGAAAACTTCGAATACCTTTAACTGATGTTGGTGGAGGTAGTTTTTCAATTGTCTCTATCTTTGCTTTGTCTACCTCAATCCCCTTTTGTGAGATCCGGTGTCCAAGAACAATGCCTTCTTGCACCATGAAGTGGTATTTCTCCCAGTTGAGTACCAGGTTTGTATCTTCGCACCTTTGTAACACTTGATCCAAATTTTGCAAACAATGATCAAAAGAATCTCCAAATACAGAAAAGTCATCCATTAAAACCTCCATACTCTGCTCCAGCATGTCTGAGAATATGGCCATCATGCAACGCTGAAATGTGGCAGAGGCATTACATAGTCCAAATGGAATCCTGCGGAAAGCAAAAGTACCATAAGGACATGTAAATGTGGTTTTCTCCTGATCTTCTGGGGCGATGGCAATCTGATTGTATCCTGAATATCCGTCCAGAAAGCAATAGAACTCATGTCCTGCTAGTCTGTCTAACATCTGGTCAATGAATGGTAGCGGAAAATGGTCCTTTCTCGTGGCTTTGTTCAGTTTCCTGTAGTTCATGCATACTTTTCATCCAGTCACTGTTCTTGTTGGGATTAGCTCATTCTTTTCATTGCTAATCACAGTAATTCCTCCTTTCTTTGGTACACACTGCATATGACTCACCCAACTGCTGTCTGAGATGGGGTAAATGATACCAACATCTAACCATTTGATGATTTCTTTCTTCACGACTTCCTTCATGATTAGATTGAGTCTCCGTTGATGTTCCACTGTGGGTTTGTACTCATCGTTCATCAGGATCTTGTGCATGCAAAATTATGGACTAATGCCTCGAATGTCTGCTATAGTCCAGCCAATGGCTTTCTTGTGCTCTCGTAACACTCTCAGCAACTTTTCTTCCTGCTCCAATGTTAGTGAAGAAGAAATAATAACAGGTAATTCAGAAAAGTTTCCAAGAAATACATACCTGAGATGGCTCGGAAGTAACTTCAGTTCCAACTGTGGTGGTTCTTCAATTGAAGGCTGGATTCGATCTTTCTTTGGCAGTTCCAAACTTTCAACAGGTGGTGTTGCTTTGAATCGGAATGGTTTGTCAAGGTAGTTGATACATTCTAGGATTTCAGCATCTAGCTCGCTGTCAGTCATGTTGGTGATGCAAGCTTCAAGTGTATCTGTGGGATTTGGCTCAGTATTTTGAACGATACTTTCAACAACATCAACTCTGAAGCATTCTTATTCCTTTTCATCACTCGGGAATTTCATGGCTTTGAAAACATTAAAGGTCACTTCTTGGTCCTGCACTTTCATGGTCAGTTCTCCTTTTTGCACGTCAATCACAGTTTTACCTGTAGCCAAGAATGGTCTCCCAAGAATGATAGGTATTTCTTTGTCTTCTTCCATGTCAAGGATGATGAAATCTGCTGGGAGAATTAGTTTGTCTACTTTGACCAGCACATCTTCAACAACGCCTCTTGGAAATACGAGTGTTTGGTCAGCAAGTTGCAATGAAACTGAGGTAGGCATTGCTTCTCCAATCTGTAATTTCCTGTTAATAGAAAAAAGTATCAAGTTAACACTGGCTCCTAAATCACATAAAGCCTTACCGATGTAATGTTCTCCAATGGTGCATGGAACTGTGAAACTGCCATGATCTTTCAACTTCGGGGGAAGTTTCCTCTGAATAATGGCGCTGTATTCTTCCGTTAATGCTACTGTTTCGTAGTCTCCCAATCTCCATTTTCGTGAAAGAATGTCTTTCATGAATTTGACATAACTGGGCATTTCTTCCAAGGCTTCTGCAAATGGGATGTTGATGTGCAGCTTTTTGAAAACCTTCAGGAATCGAGCAAACTGCTTATCCAGTTTGTTTTTCTGAAGACGCTGAGGAAAAGGTGGAGGTGGAGTGATCTGTTCTTTTTCCTTTGCTTCTTTTTCCTTTGCCTCTTTTTCCTCCATCTGTTGTTCAGCTTCTTTTGGAACTTCTTCTTGGGACATCTTGATTCCAACATCTTTGTTGATTTCAGTACCGCTTTTCAAAGTAATGGCTTGACATTGCTCCTTCCCTCGGTTCCTTGGATTGGGTTCTGTGTTGCTGGGAAGATTACCTAGTGGTCTGTAACTCTGAGCATTGGCATGTTTTCCGATTTGATTCTCCAGTGCTTTGATGGAAGATGATTGGCTCTGAAAGATAGCATCGTACTTTTTTAACTTAGCCAGCACTTCTGCTATTCCTGGTTCATTTGCCTGCTACTGGCCTTTGTTCTGTTGCTGGAATCCAGGTGGTGGATACTTCCGCTGTTGGCCTGAATTGTTGCTCCATGAAAAATTAGGATGATTTCTCCACCATGGGTTGTAGGTGTTGGAATATGGATTGTTCCACTTTCTGTTGAAATTGTTGACAAAATTCACCGTTTCTTCAAGTTGGTTCGACTATGGTGTTCCTCCATATGGTGAACTTGTGGATCCAGTGGTAAGAGTCTCCACAAATTTGCATATCTGATCTAGCTTGGTGTTGACTGCTGTATTGGCTCCACTTTCATAAATTCCTGCAATTCTTTGGATCATGCTCCTTTCTGTTGGCCACAAAGAATTATTGTTGGCCATTTCTTCGATTAGTTCCCAGGCTTGATCTTCTCCTTTTGCCATTAAAGCTCCTCCAGCAGCAGCATCGAGTGTGGTTCTTATTATTCCAGAAAGTCCATTATAGAATGTTTGGACTTGAAGCCATTTTGGAATCTCATGGTGAGGACATTTCCGGAGTAAATCTTTGTACCTTTCCCAAGCTTCGTAGAGAGTTTCAGAGTCTTATTGTACAAAGGATGTGATGTCATTCCTCAGTTTTCCAGTTCTGGCTGGTGGAAAGTACTTTGCAAAAAATTTGGTGGCTAAAGTGTTCCAAGTTGTGATAGAACCTGCTGGTAGTGAATGTAGTCAAGTTTTAGCTATGTCCTTCAAGGAATATGGGAAAACACGCAATCGCATTGCTTCTTCAGCTTCTCGGTTGTAATTAAAAGTGCCGCAAACTTCCAGGAAGTTGCTGATGTGGGCATTAGGATCTTCAGTTGCATTCCACCCAAACTGAACTGACTGCTGAATCATCTGAATGCATGTTTTGATGTCACCCGCATTTACTGGTAAGAGAGGGAGTACAATGCAAGAAATGAGTCTGTCAACCACCGGAATGGTTCTGTCTCGAATGGGAATTGGTGGTGCAACCTCCAAAGGTTCAGGTTCCATGTTGACTAAAGCTTCTTGGCCTTCTCGCCTTTTCCTTCTCAACTGTCTGATGGTTCTTTCAATTTCTGGGTCAAGTGGTCGTAGTTCAAAACTTTTGGTTCGTCTCATGAATTTTCTGAAAACCTGAAACACAAGAAAACAAAAACAATAAGTAAAAAGAAATTAGATACAAGTAAAGGTATCTAACCCCTAAACTAATAGTAAAAGATAAATAAGTCCCCGGCAACGGCGCCAAAAACTTGACCGGCGTAAACACACACGTATAACGCAAGCGTACGTATCGTTCAAGTAATATAAAAAGTATCGATCCCACAAGGACTTAATATCTAAACTATTAATTTTATGAAGTCAAATGATTACTAGTATCTAACGGATTGATTGATTGATTTGAAATGGTGACGATTCTAAATTTAAAAGCAAGTAAATAAGATTGTCGAAAGTAGGTTTAAAGAAAATTCAATATTAAAAACTATCTAGGGTTGTGATTTCTTTTAATATCATTTTAAAGATGAAGTGATTATCTTAAAGTTGGGTAATATATTGATTTATTAACCTGGAACACTAAATTATGTAAAAACCTCTTCCGATGGTCAATTACAAATACCTAATATAATCCAATTGAACCATATGTCTATGTCAACCAAATTACCTAGATTCATTAAGATTAAGTTCCAATTAAGGCTACCCCCGCCCGACATGTATATTCCTATCCTGTAAGGAAATCTATTAAAGGGTTATCTATCCTCAAGGAAGATCGTGGGCTATTGAGTCTGAGGTCTTAAACTTAAAATCCCTATGTCTAGTTAATTTTAAGTTTACCTAATCAATTTTATTAATGGCCAGTTAATTAAAAAACATTAAGATTAAGACTCAATAAATAAATCTTTATATTACTCAAACTATAATCTAACCCCTTATAAACCGTGATATTAGAAGTCATCACAACCCCAGATAACTAATTTAGTTACAACACATAACTAGGGCTGGTAAAAACTTGAAAATAAAAGACATGAAGTAAAAATGCGGTAAAGTAAATACTGAAAAGTAAATTACAATAAAATAAAATGTTAAGGTAAAAGGAATTACTTTTACTACTACTAATTTAGATATCTCCCATAAAATAATATATAAACTTGTGATAATATTACCAACCGACCAATCTGGCGGTATCCTGATTAAGTCAAATTAAGTCCAACCAGCCATTAAGGCGGTAATATTTGTCCATAAACCAGCCATAAAGGCGGAACCAAAATTAAATTACCAACCGACCAATCTGGCGGTATCCTTGATTAGTCAGGTTTAAACCAGATTAAAATTAAATTACCAACCGACCAATATAGCGGTATCCTTTTTAAGTCAAATTTTAAATAGTGAATATATTATTTTTAAGGGAGATTAATCTAAATAGTAATAGTAAAAGAATTACCTTTCACCCTAGCTGGGGAAGTTACCTCCTCATGGTGAATAGTAAAAACTGTAAAAAGTAAAGAAAGTAAATTACTATTATTACAAAAAGTAATTAAAGTTTAATTACAAAACTTAAATTAAAGACACTAGAGAGAGAAACTCCCTATTTACATCAAAGAAATGAGAGAGAATGGTACAACAAAATCTGAAATTTCGAGCTCAATTTATAGACGCGGATAGGCCTCGGGCGTCGCGACGCCAAGAGCTTCGGCGTCGCGATGCTGGAACAATGATTCGTGGCATGCTCTCGGCTTGACACGTGTCGATTCGGATAAGAGGCGGCGGAGAGCTCAATTATGATGCTGACGTGGCGATGATGTGGCGCTGACATGGCAAGGCGGCTGAGATCAATTGTCGGCACCGTAGGATTGCGACACGTGTCACGGCGTGATTGGCTGATGATGACGTGGCATGTTGACTCGGTTGACCTGCTGATGTGGATGATGACATGGCAAGACGCGTGGTAGAGTTGACTCATTGACCGGATGATGTGGCGACACGTAGGATGACACGTGGCATACGTGGAAATAGTAATTGTCGGAACCGTAGGATGATGACACGTGGCACGGCGCACGTTAGCAGATCGGCTGTGATGGTGACACGTGGCACAGCGCATATTAGCAAAGTCAAACTTCTCAAATTCTGACCCGTTGACCCGGCGCACGTTAGCAGCTCTGGTGTACGTTAGACGTCGCGACGCCAAGGGCTTGGGCGTCGCAACTCCCAAAATTACCAAAATGCCCTTTTTGCCAATTTTTCCTGTTTTGCCCCAAATCACCTCCAAAATGTCCTGAAACTTTATTTATCTACAAAATTACACAAAACACATCAAAATATTCACAAAACCCAAGAAACTATACAAAATATTAGGTTAAGTGAGTGGGAAATAGTGATAGATTTACCACTCATCAGGTGAGAGAGAGAGATGAGGGATGCATGTGTCATATTGCCTGCATCCGTGTGTTTTTTTCGTGGAGAGGGGCATGTAGCCTTTTGTTGTGTTTCCACGAGAGGAGAGAGGCGTGAGGTGGGCAGTGCGTTGAAGAGGGTGAATATGTAGTGCCGAGTAGGGTTTATGTGTTTTTCCGTAGATGTGGGGAATGAGCTCTGGTTGAGAGGAAGGTGGCCGAGTGGTTAAAGGAGGGAGAGTGAGGAGAAGAGATGGCTGCGTGACTGTGCCGAGCTACTGAAGGTGTTTTGTTGGTTTTAGCGTGAAGGGAGAGACGGTGGTTAGGGTTTTTTGGGTTGTTCTCCGAGAGAGAGGCGTGAAGCTTTAGGGTTTTTCTCTGTGAGTGCCGTGGATGAGCTAGTTTGCCGAGAGTGGAGGGAGAGTGAGAATGGTTTATTTTATGGCTTTTTCTTGAATGTGAGCTCTCGGTCCAGAGGGTCTTGAGGTTTTGTTTATGTTTCTTTTTATAGGAGAGGGTTAGGGTTGTCCTTGTTCGGGAACGAAATAAATATTGTGTAATTATGGGAATATCTATTTAGTTTGTTATAAGGAAAAGATCTATTTAATTTAGGGATATGATTTGTTTAGTTTAGGAAAGGGATTTAATTTAATTTATTTAATTTGGACATGTGTTTTATTTAATTTGGAATGTGATTTAATGAGATTTGATTTGATTTTATTTAGTTTAGGCATGTGATTTAATTTAATTAGGAAGGTGAATAATTTAGATTTATTTAATTTAGGCATGTGATTTATTTAAATCAGGAAGGTGATTTAATTTGATTTTAATCATGTGTTTAATGTGTTGGATATTTTTGGATGTGATTTAATGGGCTTGGAGGCTTATGGGCATGTGGTTGGTTAGTTGGTGGGCTTAGGCGTAGGTTGTGGAGTTTTGGGCCAAAGATGAATTTTAAAACAGAGATCCAACGAGCAAACCCGAAGCTAAACCAACGAATTAAATCCAACAAGGTATCAATTTCTGACTTTTCCCTTTCGACGTCTGTTTCCTGCGACTTCCACAACTTAAAGAGGTCGTGTCTCAATATGAGACTCATCATCGGGACTTATATGCAAAAATGCAGTGCCTACATCTCCTCAGTGCAACTTTTCAACAGATCAACAGAAATTTCCGTTGCAGATATGGATCCTAAATCAGGTACGCTCACTGGATCATCCGATTAATTCTTTAATTGTATTTTAAGCACTTGTGTTAAAGGTCATGTTGCTAAATAATTTCTAACATGTGGTATCAGAGCTTCAGGAACACAATCTTGAAATCTATGGATTTTTCATAAAGTTGAAGAAAAATCTGTTGAATTTTTTCGGATGAATTTTTTGTTAGATCCATATTATTTTGATCTGTTGATGGATGTTATTAATTAATCAAAATTTTAAGCACATAAGGTTATTGGATTAATTATTAAATCAGATCAGTAAATTTTGAGACTTATGAACACTGAAATTTAGGTGAAAGAAATTCGGACCTGAAGAGGGATGGGGTTCTGACTATTCGGCTAAAAGCAAACCATTTGTTTTGAAAGCAAAATTTTGTTTTTCGAAACAATAACAATAGGTTTGTTGAATTTGGCAAATTTGCTTTTGCATTATTATTGTTGGCATTGAAAAGTCAATAAAGGCAGCAAATTAAAAAAAAAAAGGTGAAATGATAATTGATCATGATATGTGGTTGTTGTCTGCGAGCGCGTGTTGCACACGTACGCATGGTTCCGATTTACCAGATTTCTGTTTGATCCATTGGATAATGGCATACGGGTCTAAGTTATTATATATGATCCCTGAATTTCATTTTAATTTCAGTTTTATCCCAAAATTTACAAATAAAGTTATAATTAATTTGTGTGACAATTTAAAAGATAAATTATTATCTCATAAAGTTTTATTTATACATGGGTATAAAAATTGTCACTGATTAGAGAAAATTAATTGTATCTCATAAAGAAAAATTTCAATGCAATTAATTTATTTGTGACAGAGATAAATATGAAGGATTAATTTATCTCATAAATTTTGTCACAATATTCAGGAATATAATTTTATGGACAATTCAGCCCCTTGTCTATAAAGAATAAAATTACATTATAAAGATTTGGGGTTGTCCTGCATACGTTAGAATTGCGCAGCGGGATAAACTAGCACCCAGAGGGTATAAATGTAGGTTCGTTGGATATCTTGATAATTCTATGAGATATCAATTCTATGATTCCGAACAACGAAATGTATTTGTTGTTCGCTTTGCAACTTTTCTTGAAAAGTAATTTTTGAGAGAAAATGGGAATTGTATAGAAATTAAACTTGATGAGTTTGATCCCAACATTAAGGAACCTGAGATGGAACCAGAGATCCAACTAGGTGAAGGATCTACAACATAGGTTCTACGTAAGTCGAATAGAATATCAAGGTCTCCTGAAAGATTGTTTTTAACATCTGATGTGAGCCTTGATGTTCTCCTCTTGGAAGAAACAGATCCGACTACGTATAAAAAAGCGATATTGGATATCGATTCGGGAAAATGGCAGGAAGCCATGAAATCCGAAATGGATTCAATGCATGCCAATCAAGTCTGTGACTTAGTTGAACTTCCTGAAGGAGTTAAACATATTGGTTGTAAATGGGTTTACAAAAGGAAGCGAGGGCCCGATGGAAATGTGGAAACCTTTAAGGCCCGATTGGTAGCGAAAGGTTACACTCAACGTCCTGGGATTGACTATGAGGAAACTTTTTCACCAGTAGCCATGCTAAAATCCATTAAGATTCTTTTAGCCATTGTTGCATATCACGACTATGAGATATGGCAGATAGATGTGAAAACCGCTTTCCTAAATGGATTCCTTGAAGAGGATATCTATATGGAACAACCAGAGGGTTTCGTATCCAGCGATATTTCAAACTTGATTTGTAAGCTCCAAAAGTCTATTTATGGACTTAAACAGACATCCCGAAGCTTGAATCGTCGTTTTGATGAGATAATTAGATTATATGGATTCATCAAAAATAAGGAAGAACCATGTGTTTATAAGAAAGTTAGTGGGAGCATGATAGTTTTCTTAATCTTGTATGTAAATGACATCCTTATCATAGGAAATGATATAGGGATGATACAAAGTATAAAAGCCTACCTTTGCAAGAATTTCTCCATGAAAGATATGGGTGAAGCTTCCTATATACTAGGTATAAGGCTCTACCGAGATAGAGTCAGGAAGCTTATAGGGTTGTCATAATCGACGTACATAGATAAGATGTTAGAATGGTACAGTTTTATCAACTGCAAGGCAGCAAATGTACCTTTCCGATACGACATACATCTTTCGAAGAAAATGACACCTCAAACTGAGGAAGAGAGAGAGTTAGGATGTCTTACTTGCCATATGCTTTTTTTATTGGAAGCATAATGTATGCTATGTTATGTACTAGACCTGACATCAGTTTCGGCGTCAGTGTGACCAGGCGATATCAATCTGATCCAGGTAATGATCATTGGACAGCCTTGAAACATATCCTAAAATATCTTAAAGGCACCAAGGATAAGTTTCTAATATATGGAGAAAATGAGCTACAAGTTAAGGGTTATACAGACTCCGACTTCCAGGGAGATCCAGATGATAGAAAATCTACATCAGAATACATATTTACCCTTAACGGTGGTGCTGTTAGTTGGCGTTGTTCAAACAAAAGGCTCAACAACTGATTCCATAACTGAGGCAGAATTTATAGCGGCTTCAGAAGCTGCTAAAGAAGCTGTTTGGATTAGAAATTTTATCATAAAACTTGGCGTTGTGCCTAGTATTGCGGATTCGATCCCATTATACTGTGATAATAACGGAGCCATCACGCAGGCTAAGGAGCCGAGGGAGCATTCCAAGTCTAAACACGTGGAAAGGAAATACCGCGTAATTAAAGAGATAATTGAACGAAAAGACATAGTGGTCTTGAAGGTTGAAGGACAAGACAATATAGCAAACCCGCTTACAAAAGCCTTACCTCCTAAGTTATTCGCTAAACATGTGGAGGAGATGAGACTACGATACCATCCAGATTGGCACTAAGCAAGTGAGAGTTTGATAGAGTTGGTGTTTGGAGTGCCAATCCGAATTGTACATTTTATTATTTATTAATAAAATAACTACATTTTCCATTTCATACCCTATTAATGGTATTGTCATTACGCGTATTAAATTAATGTATCAATATGCTAAGAATGACATCGACCTTAGAATAGTCTTGAAACTAGGTATAAACTATTCTTAAAGTAAATATTCCTAGTCATTGGTTTTGAAATACGGTCGAATTCCTATAATCTATAAGACTAGCACATGTCGTATATTGGAATTGGAGTTCCAATGGTTTAACGCGATGTACCATGAGTTTTGGAAACTCATATAGACATGTGGGTATTGGTTGGAGTGAATACTGAATGACTCACATGTGATTCCTAATAGTTGGAAGTACACACCACCGTCAATAGGAATCTCCTCGAGTCGAGTAGCATATGTAATCCTTTGACTATAGGATATCATTGATTTTGTGTGAGATCCTCCACACTTAGATGTCATGTATGTCAGAAACCTTTCATGGTCTAGCCTCTAGATGTCCGTTGGGTGTGGACCGATACACTCAGTAAACAAGTGTGAAGCAAGATAGGATCTGTCGGCCCGTATGTGTACCATAAGGGGTTTATGTATACATGTTAGTAAAGTCACGATTCTTAAATCTTTGGCCAAAGTCGATCACCTAGGGTGGATCGCATCAGTTATGAAGAATCGTGGACATCGATATGAGATGTACGTCTTGGAAACTTGACGGTATATTATATGTTTCCTAAGCACAACTCGGATAGCCTACGACAGATGGATTATTAAACATATGTGATGACCTCGACTTGTATAGTCCAAAAAGGTCGTTCGTGTTCTTCGCAAATTCGGAGGTGGCCGAATTGCGTACATATTAGCTAGGCTTATATGACGAACGTGTCTGAACTTAGAGAGTCCCAATATGAAGTGTACTCGTTGAGCACTTGGGTAGCCGGTTATTTTTTGATAAAATATAATATTCGATATTATAATTATCAACTAAGATAATCAAGTGTTATTGGATAACATTGATTATTTACTTGACCTAATTGGATTAATTTGATTAATTCAATAATTACACAAGGGCTTAATTGTAAAATCATAATTATCTCTACCATTTGAGGATATTATGGTAATTGTAAATATGTAATAATAGATGGTTTTGGCTTGATTTAATTGGATTAAATCAAGGTGGCAAACATTTAACTAATCCATTTCCTAATTCTTGGCTTGATTTGATTGGATTAAATTAAAATGGGAGACAATGGAGATTAGTCACACCTAATTATACATATTTGGACAAATTAGATTAAGCCCACTTAAAAGTTGATTACAACTTTTATTAATTAAAAATTGCCTAAGTTTTGCAATAAATAGAAATCTTTAGGAAGGTTTTAATTACAAGTTCAAATACAAGCATAAGCAAATTCTTGAGAGATTAGCCTAAGTTAGAGAAGTGTTTAGAGAAGCTTTTGAGGTCTCTACAACATTTCATCTAGGAGAAATCAAGATTGGATCTTAAAGTGAAGCTTGGAAGCATTGGAAACAAGATTGGATCTTGAAGTCAACCTTGCACACCTTGGAGGTTCTCCAACCATTTCAACAAGAAGAAGTAGATTTGATCTTGCATCAAGCTTACTAGGTAAAGTTTGATCTTCTTCTAAGCTATGTTTATTTGTGTATTAGATGCATGATCACATAGCTTAATGTTGAATAAGGCTAATCAATTGTGTTTGGATACTTTAGAAGTATAAACACAACATGCTTGTAATTAGGTCAAAGATGTTCATGTTGGACATGGAACAATTAATTAGAGTTTGGAACTCTAGATTAAAGCTTAGAGTTATGGCTACCATTCTAGATTCACTTAACCACCTTTAGGTGTACTAGAATTATTCATGAGACATTTCTAATTGGGATTCTAAAATGGTTTGTGTATTGGATTCAAAATTTAGGTAAATGCGTGTTTAGAATAAATTTATGTTTTTGGAAAAATATTTGATATTTTGAAAAACTTGATTTTTATTCTATAACATGTTACTGTTGGTTTTGAAATTAAAAATTAATTTTGGGTATTTTTAAAATATTTAGGGAAGACCGGAATAGATTAGGGTCAAAGACCCTAATCCATTCAGCTCACTGGAATGTGAGCTGAATGTAAAATCAAAAGAAGTAATAAAAAAAGAGGTTGTGCGCTACAGTGGCGCGTGCACTGTAGCGCGCACTATTCACAAGCGCAGTGCGCGTGGCACCCTTCACGCGCACCGTTTTTTTGTTTTGCTTCGTTTGGGAGCTTCCGGACTCCGATTCAGTCCCGATTTTTAAATGATTTAAAATTACACCCATACTTGATATACATGGGTTATACCCATTTCCGCTGCTTGAGGCACCGATCTGACCTTAGGGGTTCTACAACTGCCCCAACAAATATAATATCCTCTTTAGGCTTTGTGGAAATTAAAGTTGATAGATGCATATATATCAAGATGAGTGGGAGCAAATATATCTTTCTCATTCTCTATGTAGATGATATTTTGCTTGCATGTAATGATCTAGGAATGCTGCATGAGGTAAAGCAGTCATTGTCTAGACATTTTGATATGAAAGATATTGGAGAAGTATCTTTTGTTCTGGGTATTGAAATCCACAGAGATAGAACTCGAAAGGTATTAGGTCTCTCTCAAAAGGCATACATTAAGCGAATACTGAAGAGATTCAGTATGCATGATTGTAAATCTTGGGATGTGCTAATTGCTAAAGGTGATAAATTGAGCCTGGCACAGTCACTTGAGAATGAGGTTGAGAGAGAGTCCATGAAGGCAGTGCTATATGCTAGTGCAGTAGGAAGCCTGATGTATGCACTAGCCCTGACATTGCATTTGCAATTGGTGTATTGGGAAGATTTTTATCTAATCATGGAAAGGAACATTGGACTGCTACCAAGAGAGTTTTTCGGTATCTCACGAACACACTCACTCATCACAGCCTCACGCACACACTCACTCAACACACAGCCTCACGCACACACTTACTCAACACACAACCCTCACGCACCCACAGTCCACTCATCACAGCCCTCACCGATTCACACACAGGTCACGCACTGCCCTCACTAATACTCACGTCATCATCTCTCTCTTTTTATTCAAGTACTGCACGCTAAACACCCATAGCCAGCTGCCGAAATAAAGACCATAAAATCAGTCCCAAAACAACCCCCATGACCGAATAACCAGCCCTGAAAATAGTCCCAAAAATACCCAAAATAGTCTCAAAATCACACCCAAAACCGTGAGCTAATAACCCTAAAACAGTCCAGAGAAAACAGCAGCAAAGTCGTTCTAAAACAGTGAAGAAATTGAGATAAAACAGCGGAACAGCGAGGGAAAATATCGAACCAGTGAACCAAAAAAATTACGGAGCATTAACCCTTCCGGCGACGTCCCAACGCACTCCTGAGAAGCGACTTAAAAGGTAAGACCTGAGGGCACCCTTTGTCATATTTTATTTTTTCGTCCTGGAAACGGCATGCTTGGTTGGACGTGGAATACGTCCAACCAGGTATGCGAAGTCCTACATTGAAAACGGCCAAATACTTTGGTCATATATTTATTGTTCCATATTTATTTCGTATTATTAGTCTTTTATTATTTCGCATTTAATTTACGTTTATTGTTGCTTTATATTTCCGCATTTATTAATTTAATGAGTTCATGAGATTGAGTGCTTACCGTTATTTCGATTTACTTTTATGCATGCGAACTTAGATATAGGTTGTATGCGAACTTAGACATAGGTTATTCTTGCATGTGCATGTTGCGTAGACTTGGTTATATTATCACATAAATTCATTCATTACAAATGGAATAAGTAAGGGACCGTTCTGAACCCAACGGTTTGAGGTCTTCCCTTGCGAGGGGTGAGTGCGGCCTTAAATCATTTCTCAGTTCACACTGGGTGGTGACTCCATTTTATTTCTCCGGTTTAGTCCCCCCGTGGGCTATTCCGTACTCCCAACTAGGCCGCGAGCCTGGAACAGCGTCCCCGATTTCTGTGTCCTACAGGAGATCACCCTCTGCTCCCCACTTCTTGATGGTGAGAAACTTACTTGCCTTATTAAGCTTCCTTATGCCTTAATTTTCTCCAAACCTTATGAAGCTATTTCCTTATGCTTCTATTTCTCTCTCTCTCTACCATATTAATTTCTTTGCAATTGCCGAGAGCAATTTCACACACATGCCTTGTTAGGTCTATCAAACCCGTATGCATATCATCATTTATATATGCGTAAGAAGAGATGTGTAGTATGAAGATTTTCATCACATCACATCTCAATTCCAGAGCCCGCTCTAATATCCACACATCAAATAATAGAGTGCAGCCCACTTTATTAGATCAGACAATTGGGATTCATAGTTTCTATTACAAAACTAATTATCTTACCCGTTTTATTAAAACATGTATCACAATTATTAGAATAAAATATTCTAACAGCCATAACATGGACAAATATTATACACGGGTGCTAACGTCTGTTACAGATAGCTTGTCATGACTTCCATAATTGCTTGAGCTACAAATGACATGATAATGTTGCTTGCTGAAATATCATGACTTACATGAGTAGTAATTACTAGGTCCTGGTATGTAATTATTGTGTCCTGTCTAACTCTTAGGTCATAATTATTTGATGTGTGGATATTAGAGGTAACTATTGTTTATGGATGATTATCTACCAATTTAACCAGAAGTAAGATTTTATATGCAAAAGAAATAGCACAGTTGGACAATACATTACCAGATACGCATACCTATGAATGCATTCTTCAGCATGTCTCCCCTTCTTTCTCTGCATGTTGTAATGTACTAATTCTATGCTTCAAGTTTCTTGTTAGTATTTCTCTTGCTTTGTGCTTCATATTGACCTTGTTGACCATTACAGTGACTGAAAAGACATCCTTAGGCTGTTCGGTAGTTTTATGTGTCAAGTAGTAGTATAACTTCAAGTGTTCTTTTATATGTATCAAATGTGGCCACATTAACTGGTATCAAACTGTTATCTATAGGGAAGTTAAAAATTCCACTTACGACTGTGGGGAGGTGCATCCAATTCATAAAACTGTTGTGTGAGGAACGGACAAAACCGAGCGCAGCGGAAACCAGCCCGAGATCAAATCGCGAGCGAGTAAAATATATATATATTTTTTGTTTTAGCTTGGGTAGTCCTTAAAAAGTGGGTTTAAAATTTTTAATTACAAACTTAAAATTTCCAATGTATTAAAACATTTTCATGTATTAAAATTACCATAAGTCCATTTAAAAATTTCAACACACTTTAATCAATTTATCAACTATTGACAAATTAAAACTAAGCATCCTAATTATTTCCAACACTTGAAAATAATCCAAACATACTAAAATTAATTTTCCAACACTTGAAAAAATTAATTCAAGCATACAATATAATTTTCCAACTCTTGAAAAAAATTAATCCAAGCATTCAAAATTAACATATCAATTATATACTAATTTTCAACACTCAAATGCTTCTAATTCCTCACTAACATGCTTCCTATTAATCCAATAAATCCACAATAATTTTTCTCAACAACAATCATCAAGAATTTGAACAATAAATTTACAAATTAAATTTACCACAAGCTTTGCCAATTGATTGAAACTTTTTTTTCTCCAAGCTTTTCCAATTTCTCCAAGCTTTGAGTCCTTTCAAATCCCTTCTTCCTCCACCAAATTGAGCTTCCTTCTATCTCCACCAAATTGAGCTCCTCCAAGAACAAATCTTGGTGATCAAAAGGTGGTTTGATCACTCAAGAGTAGCAACCAATTTTTCCCCAAATTTTAACTCTTAAAACCCTAGGAAAAGAAAACTTCAAGAACAATAATCAACCCCTAACTCTTAAGGATTAATTATATGCTCATGATAATTTATTTGGGTGACCTTTGGTGAGATATAGGCTTGATTTTGAAAAACAAAATTAATTCTTCTCTTGTTCTTTCGGCAAGCAGAGAGCAAAAGCAAGGAAAATGAAAATTGCTTTCTTTTCGGCAGAGAGAGAGAAGAAAAAGAAAAGCCCTTAGACTTTGTTGTTCTCATTTTCTTTTATATTACTTTTTGTTGGTCAACTGCAGTAGGTAAGTTGAGAAAGAAGCCAAAAAACAATTTATTTATTTTCGGCAGAAGCAGTGAGCCAAAGAGGAAAAAAACAAAGCAATTGTTTTTCATTTTCTTTTTATTAATTAAAATTAATAAAATAAATCAAAGCCTTTCATTTAAACCATGGTTTAAGGGAATCTTTTCCCTACACCACATATTCAAAAAATTTAACTCAACCAAAGTTAAATATTAATCTCACCAACTTTAGTAACTAAGTTACATTTATGAATCATTTAGTTACTTTAACCAAATAATTCAATTTTGTTTTAATTAATTAATTGTATAAGCTAAGTAATTAATATTGTATATTAATTTAACAATTAAATTAATTCACAGAATAATTACTAATTTAATGTAAATCAAATTTACATTAATTATACAATACATTTATATCAACTCTTGATATAAAATTAATTAATTCAATTCATCTCATGAATTATCGGATTAAACAATTTAATCCTAAAAACCCAAAAAATACTTTGTCAACATTTGACGAAAGGTCGCCCTAGTGCTCAACGAGTAAACTTAATATAGTGGAACTCTCTAGGCTCACGTTCGGTTGTTACGTATATATATACATATATATCTCATATACTTGTATACATATTTCATGAAGGCCTGCCCACCTACAAATCATGACTAAAACAACACGACACGTCGAACCATACAAGTCGAGGTTAAAACGCTAATGTATAATCCCTTCGTCATTAGCATTTCCAATTGAGTAAGGTTATAGTTATACTGTCAAAACCTTATCTACTCAATATATGAAACTTTTCATCCTTATATTCCATTAATAAATAATATAGCAAAACTCTTTTTGAATATTATTTATAATGTTAAAGAAACAATTTCTTCAACGAACTTTCGGCCAAAAGATTTCCGGAATATATTCTAAAAATTTCTGGAAACAAAATCCAACCATATGAACTGACGAATCCTCATATTAACACACACCGATCTTCGTGAGCATCGGTCTATACCTAACAGTCATCCAGAGGCCAGACCATGAAAGGTCTCTGACATGCATGGTATCAGGCACAGAAGATCACTCACAAGAGCACCGTGGTGTCTCAAGTCAAAGGACCACAATAATTACTCAACTCGAAAAGATAACTATTGACAATTTTATGGAATATCTATTAGTCATCATTTATGAGTTAATTCAATATTCATTCAACTAATGAATATCTGCATTTCTATACGAACTTCCGCTAAGCTCACAGTCTGTTGAGACAAACCATATGTCCATTACATATATAGACAATGCACTAGTCTTACCAATATAATGACCGACCCATGTCAATATATCTAGACTATGAATAATTTATATTCGAGAGAATGCGTGATATTTCTCAACACCATTTGCAACTCTTGCAACTATATCACCATATGATGTAACTCTCGGGTCTTTACTAATTTCATATAAGGTTCCGAGTGAAACTCGAAATCTCTAACTCTTAGAGTAATCTAATGTTGGAAAATTGCTTATAAGTAAGCATTTTGAGGCTCAATTTTAAGCATGGTCCACTTCGTGTTAGTGGTTGTTATTAAATGATTCGGATACTCCTCCGTGAGTACTTCGAAATGGTATATTCATATGCTTAAAATGATGCTTGGGTGAATGAGAAATTGTTGCTCAAAGTTCACCCATTGGTGTTGGAAAATAAAGAAAAGTAAGCTTGTCCCATATGGGAAAGCTATGGAGAAAATATTATGCTTATATATGATTGCTCATATGTAGATGGGTAAGAGTTGTAAGGATAGAGGCTCTCTCTACGTGCGCGGGGGGGGGGTGCAAATCAAATCCGAATCAAGCTTGGCTCGTGTGCACCCGCGTGTCCTGCGTACACGAATGCCGGACCAAATTGTGCGGGCTCGGCCCAGCCAATTTTTGCAAGCCTCTTCATTTTTTCCAAGCCTTTTGAAGTTCCATAACACTCAAATTAACTATATCAATTAATTTAGTGGTTACTTCAAATGAAAGGTCTCCCACTAATGTGCTTTAATTGGTGTGTTTATTTTGTTTTAAGTAATTGACTGTTTTCGTTTTTCATTACTGAGAAGCTAGAAACAAAAATTTGCTTTACTATTTCTGTTGAAAGAGTTCGAATACATCTTGGTTCGTTTGAAGACGATTCTGGTGGTGCCCATTGTCGCTTATTTCCGTTGCATCCTGGGAAACAAACGTCTCGCATTCTACTGCACCATTTCGGTAGGGGACGAATTTGTTTTAAGGAGATTGTTGCCGCATCAACAAGCCTCTGAATTCTTTCCACTGCCTTCGTTCCTGATCTGTGCCTACCGTTCACTGTCTACTGTTGTCCTGTTATTTTATTATTACTTCTGTATTGTTGATTATTGTAACAACTGTGTTGTATTTACTGCTGTTCAAATTCTTTTGTAAGGACACAGTAACAAAACAAATTATTTGTAATAGTCTTAAAACAAATTCGACTCTGTGGATATGGAAAACAGTCCAAACACAGTAGATCCGAATATGGCAGCCTCCTCGGCTGGCCAAAATATTGTGGCAGCCCCCGTGGCTGGCCAAAGTGCAGTGGCAGCCTCCTCGGCTGGCCAACTTGCTTCAGCCTCTGGGCTTAATATGGCAGCCGCTGTGGCTAGCCAAGGTGTCACTGCCTCTGTGGCTAGACAACCTGTTGGACATGTGAGCCATGTCAATCCTGCTGCAGAAAAACCTGAAAAATTCAGTGGACAGAATTTTAAACGGTGGCAACAGAAAATGTTTTTCTACTTGACCACATTGAACCTTGCGAGGTTTCTAAAGGAAGATGCTCCTGAACCCGTGGAGGGTGAGATTGATATCCAAGTTATCAGTGCAATCGATGCTTGGAAACATTCTGAATTCCTATGTAGGAATTATGTGCTAAATGGGCTGAGTGATTCCTTGTACAGTGTGTATGCCGGGATGAAAACAGCAAAAGGGCTTTGGGAATCTTTAGACCGAAAATATAAAACTGAGGATGCCGGTACTAAGAAATTTGTCGTAGGCCGTTTCCTAGATTTTAAGATGATTGATTCCAAAACTGTGTTAAGTCAAGTACAAGAATTGCAAATTATTCTAGCAGAAATTCATGCTGAGGGGATGGTTTTAAGTGAAACATTCCAAGTAGCCTCGATAATTGAAAAACTACCACCTGGATGGAAAGATTTCAAGAATTATTTAAAGCATAAGCGAAAAGAAATGAGCATTGAAGACTTGGTTCTTAAGCTTAGAATTGAGGAAGATTACAGAGTATCTGACAAGAGAGGAATAACTCATGAGGCCAAAGCAAATGTTGTTGAACATGGCCATAAGAACAAGAACCCTAAAAAAAAAAGGGTCAAAGATGGGCCCTAAAGGAGGAGTTTCCAAGAAATCCAAATTTCAAGGAAGATGCTTCAACTGTGACAAAATGGGTCACAAGTCTTCTGAGTGCAGACTGCCGAAGAAGAAAAAGAATCAAGAGGCTAATGTGATGGAAAATGACTCAAGATGTTTCAGACATTAACCTTTCAGCTGTGGTTTCTGAGGTGAATCTGGTGGGTTCTAACCCAAAGAGTGGTGGATTGATACTGGTGCCACTCGACATGTGTGCTCGGACAAGAGCATGTTTTCTTCATTTGAGCCTACTGGTAATGGGGAAAAATTATACATGGGAAATTCAGCAACATCTGAGATTGAAGGTCAAGGCAAGGTGATTCTGAAGATGACCTCTGGGAAAGAGTTGACTTTGAACAACGTTCTGTATGTACCAGAAATACGGAAGAATCTTGTGTCTGGATCGCTTCTGAACAAGCATGGATTCCGGATGGTGTTCGAGTCTGATAAAGTAGTTTTAACTAAAAATGGGATGTATGTGGGAAAAGGGTATGTAACTGATGGGCTCTTTAAGCTCAATGTAATGGTTGTTAAACCTAAGAATATCAATAAAGCTAGTTCTTCTGCTTATATTGTTGAGTACTCTAATCTATGGCATGGTAGATTAGGACATGTTAATTTTAATTCATTACGGAAATTAATTAACATGAACCACATTCCAATTTTAAAATTGATAACAAACATAAGTGTGATACTTGTGTTGAGGCAAAACTAACCAGATCATCTTTTCATAGTATTGAAAGAAACTCTGAACCACTTGATCTTATTCATACGATGTATGTGATTTTAATTCAATACAATCGAGAGGCGGTAATAAATATTTTATTACCTTTATTGATGATTGCACTAGATTTTGCTATGTGTATTTGATGAAAAGCAAGGACGAAGCTATAGAGAAATTTGTTCTCTATAAGAATGAAGTTGAGAATCAACTGAACAAAAGAATTAAGGAGTTGAGAAGTGATCGTGGTGGTGAGTATGTTTTCCTTTTGAATCACTTTGTGAACAAAATGGAATCATACATCAAACCACAGCTCCTTATTCACCCAATCCAATGGGATTGCAGAACGGAAGAATCGTACCTTGAAAGAGATGATGAACGCTATGTTAATCAGCTCTGGCTTACCTCAGAATATGTGGGGAGAAGCTGTTTTATCAGCTAATTACCTTTTAAATAAGGTACCACGGAAAGATGCAGGGAAAACTCCTTATGAGATGTGGAAAGGAAGAGTACCTTCCTACAAATTTCTACGAGTGTGGGGGTGTCTTGCCAAGGTAGTTATTCCTCCACCTAAAAAGGTGAAGATAGGACCAAAAACTGTTGATTGTATTTTCATAGGATATGCACATAACAGTAATGCTTATCGATTTCTTGTGCATGAGTCTAATATACCAGATATTCACAAGAATACGATAATGGAGTCGAGGAATGCATCCTTTTTCGAATACGTTTTTCCTTGTAAAACTAATTCGAATTCAAATGTACACAAACGGGTACATGAGACTATTATTGAAGATAGTCAGGACCGAGAACAAATAAATGTTCCAGAGGATCAACAAGTTGTTGAACTTGAACCAAGACGTAGCAAAAGAGCTAGAACGAAAAATCATTTGGTCCAGATTTTCTGACATTTTTGCTAGAAAATGATCCTCAAAGCTATAACGAAGCTGTAAGGTCAGCTGATGGTGCTTTGTGGAAGGATGCCATCAATAGTGAAATTGAATCCATCTTACAAAATCACACCTGGGAGTTAGTGGATCTTCCTCCAGGATGTAAACCTTTAGGGTCCAAGTGGATTTTCAAAAAGAAAATAAAGGCAGATGGATCAATTGATAAGTACAAAGCAAGACTTGTAATTAAAGGTTACAGACAACGTGAAGGTCTTGATTACTTTGATACTTATTCTCCTGTAACGAGAATAAATTCCATAAGGATGATAATAGCGATTGCAGCTCTGCGCAATCTTGAGGTACATCAGATGGATGTGAAAACAGCCTTTCTAAATGGAGATTTAGATGAAGAAATTTACATGGAACAACCTGAAGGCTTTATAGCTCCAGGACAAGAAAAGAAAGTCTGTAAGTTGGTTAAATCCTTGTATGGATTAAAACAAGCTCCAAAACAGTGGCATAAAAATTTGATGACACCATGTTAGCAAATGGTTTCAAAATCAATGAGTGTGATAAATGCATTTATGTCAGAGAGACAGAAGTTGGCTATGTCATTTTATGTCTCTACGTTGATGACATATTGATTGTCGGGAGTAATGTTAAAATGGTGAAATCTACCAAGAATATGCTGAAATCCAAGTTTGACATGAAAGACATGGGTTTAGCAGATGTCATTCTGGGAATAAAGATCTCGAGAAGTCCTGATGGACTTATTCTTGATCAGTCACACTATGTGGACAAGATTCTTGGTAAATTTAACAATGATGATTCTGCTGTGGCTAGAACTCCTTTAGATGTGAGTCTACACCTATCAAGAATAGGGGACAGGGTATATCTCAAGTAGAATACTCTAGAGTGATCGGGAGTTTTGTATCTATCGAGTTGTACAAGACCTGATATAGCCTGTACAGTAAACAAGCTCAGCAGATATACGAGTAATCCAGGGGTTGATCACTGGAAAGCAATAGTGAGAGTACTTAGGTACTTACGTTTTACTCGTAATTATGGGTTGCACTATCATAGATATCCAGCTGTAGTCGAAGGATACAGTGATGCTAATTGGATATCTGACATGAAAGACTCAAAGTCTACCAGTGGCTATGTGTTTACACTAGCAGGTGCAGCTATATCATGGAAATCCTCCAAACAGACTGTGATAGCCAGATCTACAATGGAATCAGAATTCATTGCATTAGACAAGTGTGCTGAAGAAGCAGAATGGCTTCGAAATTTTCTAGAGGATATTCCAAGTTGGCCTAAGCCAGTGCCAGCAATTTGCATTCATTGCGATAGTCAATCTGCAATTGGAAGAGCACATAACATTATGTATAATGGTAAGTCTAGACATATTCGTCGTAGACACAATACCGTTAGACAATTACTCTCTACTGGAGTTATTTCGATTGACTATGTAAAGTCAAAGGATAACATTGCGGATCCGCTAACCAAAGGGTTAAATAGAGAGTTGGTTGTGAAATCATCGAGGGGAATGGGACTAAACCCCATTAGATAAATGTTTATTACGAAGGAAAACCCAACCTTGTTGACTGGAGATCCCAGATCTAGGTTCAATGGGACAACCTACTCGTAAAAGACATAATTGGTTCACTGTGGGGGGGTTACCCTCTAGTCCATTCCTATGGTGAAATGAAACAGTGATGCTTGTATGGATTGAGGTTAAGCAAAGGCTTTTAATGATTCTTATGCGTCGGGAATCCGAGCAGAGTATTACGAGATGCTCTTAAATAAGAAATCACCTATGTGAGAGAGAAGTGGGGCCGCTTCAAAGGGAATTGTACGGGGCTCAATTCTTAGAAACTCTTGCAGAACCAGGTTGATGTTCATGGCCAAAATGAACATAATAATGAGAACTCAGATGTGTTAGGTTAAATATCTGTGTGATAAATTTTCTCCATTTACATGAACGGCAGTACAGTTCAATGACATCGCGTCCACTGTCAGCCAGTAAATGAGATATATTTTCACAAGGGAAGGTTCAAAGGCTGAGGCCTACCTATCCTATGCAGGTGTTGAACCGTTGAACTCTTCTAGGTCAAAATAAAATGTTTTATAAAATAATTTTATTCGACGTTTTTTTTTCGCCCAATTTCATTCATGTGGGGGATTGTTGGAAAATGCTTATAAGTAAGCATTTTGAGGCTCAATTTTAAGCATGGTCCACTTCGTGTTAGTGGTTGTTATTAAATGATTCGGATACTCCTCCGTGAGTACTTCGAAATGGTATATTCATATGCTTAAAATGATGCTTGGGTGAATGAGAAATTGTTGCTCAAAGTTCACCCATTGGTGTTGGAAAATAAAGAAAAGTAAGCTTGTCCCATATGGGAAAGCTATGAGAAAATATTATGCTTATATATGATTGCTCATATGTAGATGGGTAAGAGTTGTAAGGATAGAGGCTCTCTCTACGTGCGCGGGGGGGGGGGGGGGTGCAAATCAAATCCGAATCAAGCTTGGCTCGTGTGCACCCGCGTGTCCTGCGTACACGAATGCCGGACCAAATTGTGCGGGCTCGGCCCAGCCAATTTTTGCAAGCCTCTTCATTTTTTCCAAGCCTTTTGAAGTTCCATAACACTCAAATTAACTATATCAATTAATTTAGTGGTTACTTCAATGAAGGTCTCCCACTAATGTGCTTTAATTGGTGTGTTTATTTTGTTTTAAGTAATTGACTGTTTTCGTTTTTCATTACTGAGAAGCTAGAAACAAAAATTTGCTTTACTTTTTCTGTTGAAAGAGTTCGAATACATCTTGGTTCGTTTGAAGACGATTCTGGTGGTGCCCATTGTCGCTTATTTCCGTTGCATCCTGGGAAACAAACGTCTCGCGCTTCTACTGCACCATTTCGGTAGGGGACGAATTTGTTTTAAGGAGATTGTTGCCGCATCAACAAGCCTCGGAATTCTTTCCACTGCTGCCTTCGTTCCTGATCTGTGCCTACCGTTCACTGTCTACTGTTGTCCTGTTATTTTATTATTACTTCTGTATTGTTGATTATTGTAACAACTGTGTTGTATTTACTCTGCTGTTCAAATTCTTTTGTAAGGACACAGTAACAAAACAAATTATTTGTAATATCTAACTCTTAGATTTACAATATATAAAATAAAGTAAAGTTTAACCATATATAAAAATAATAATCATGATAAATAATATTATATGGCATAAATATCAAATATCATACAAAAATGAATGGTGCTCGATCACTATTTCCAACAAAAACCAACATGGAATTGTATTTGTACAAGCCTTCTAGTAAATTGACAGATTGACTGTGCAATACATCGCTCTGCAGGGTAAATTTAAAGCCATGTTTTCCCATAATCATTTGAACTCATTAAGCTTCTTTATTTTCTGGAATTTGTTAATGACATATGGAAATTTACTTTGCATGGATTTGTTTTTATTGCAATGCACTTGTCATTACTGTATTGCATTTTTACTTTAGCTAGAGGCTGGTTGGTTTTCCTGTATTTTTATTTCTCACTGTTTCTCCCCCTTTACTCTCTACGTTATCCTCCAGGGATTGCTGTCTATGCATGCATCATTTATGTCTCTAAATTTGAATGATCTTGC
>SKCR01037710.1:0-68722 GCA_019454045.1 Zanthoxylum bungeanum
CATGAATATTTGAAGAATTATGGGGGATTGTTGGAAATTCTTCTAATATTCATTAAGGATATATTTGTCTTTTGGATGCAATGGGTGCATGAGAGAGGTACAACCCTTTGGAGGGTTGCACCCCACCCCAAGGGGTGCCCTAGAGGCACCCTTCCATGCCTTATAAAAGAGGCATCATATCCAAATACAAAAGACAAGAAAATAATTCCGAATTTGAGAGTCATTTGTTTTGTTTTGGTTTTGAGAGAGGGTTCTACCATTTTCTTAGTTCAAATACTTGTTAAAGAGTGCTCATTGAACAAGAAGCAACCAAGTTATCCTGGGAGAACATTGGCCAATTCGAATCCGTGAAGCACCTGTGACGAAGGCTAATAAGTTCTTAAGGACAGAGAGATCTCGACTTGGATTCGTCATTACATTTTCCAGGTTTTTCTACAGTTTTCATGTTTTAGGGTTTATGATAGTTTGATTGGTATTTTCAGGTTTGATTTGTTTGAAGCATGTTGTTTTGACGTTTAATTACACTACTTGAACCACACGATTCAGTTACATCAAAGTTATTATCCAAAACTTATCCGCCGTACTTTTAGTAAGTTAAATATAAATCTCAGTTCAGCAGCTGAAAATTATATTTTAATCTAAGGTTCAACCCTATGCGGAATTAAACACAATAATTTAAGACAAGTCCTAATTATTATTTATATGGATTAATAAAATCGCCAAACACCCTTTAATCTAAAAATTATAAATCAAAGCAAATAAACTAAAGCTGAAAAATAAAATCAACACCAACAATTTTGTTAAGAAAGTGGAAAAATCGTGCGAGTAAAAAACCACTCCGGGTATCTAAACTACCAACCAAAATCCACTATAAAGAGAAAAACTTACAGTGATGGTATAATACCTATGGAAGCAACTCTCCGGCTCTAATACATCTAGATGGTAATAACCCGAAGAACTCCTCGATCCCGCACTAAGCGACCTTCTTCATAACCTTTGAAGTCTATAAGTGGATCTACCATGTGAACTATCAATGCTGGAACTCTGACTACCAATCTTCCTGCTTGAGAACATTAAAGGCATAGAAAATTGAGTTAGGGCTATGTTTTCTGTGTTAATGGTCAATCAAAACTCAATCTCACGAAAAGAAAGAAAACAGAGAAACCAAAGAAGTCTTCTGGGTGAAGTGTAAAAATGTTGAAAATAAATAAAGTTGTAGCTCAGAATAATGTGTTTTCCAAACCTGTTAAGATGACTCTATGTTTGTTTATATAGGGAGGGTAAAGGTTGGCTATTCACTATGCAAAACTGGCTAAAAAATGCATCCAAAATAACGAAGTCCCGTAATCTCATTCGAACGCCCATCAAATGTAAGTCAAACATGCATTGTTCCGCATACTCATTGGAACGCACACTAAATCATAAACACACCGAAGGTTTCATTCACATGGGAAGATTAACACACTTCCCACAGAACCTATTGCCAAGTTTCGTTCGAACCTAAACAAGAACGTGATATGAAAACCACTCGTTCGAACGTAAATACGAACACAACACTAAAAGATATATGTTATATTTATGCACAGTCTGCCAAATACCAGTCCAATTACTCCAAGATCATCATGACTTATTACAACTTAATTAAACTTATTTTGTTACGGAAATTACCAACAAAAATGGAACTAACGATCTCATTCTTTGCCATTCCGTGACAAAACTAATACATAATATAAAGACGATAATAGAAGATTCAAAAAATAAAATAATCAACTGCCAACCAACAAGACAGTGGCTTATTACAATATGACTCGATCAAATACCTAACCAAGTAGTCTTGATGCCACCTCAAACACTAATCTACTCACTGAAAAATCCGCAAACAACAAAATACTGTGAAAAATATAGTTAGAAATTAAAATTAAAATTAAAATTAGCTACGGAATTGAGATTCCGTTTCTATTAGCGACGGAATATTAATTCTGTTTCTAATTAGAGACATATTAGAAAAGGAAAAACTTCGTTTCGAATTAACAATAGTTTTGTAAATTAGAAATTAAAATTAAAATTAGATACGGAATTGAGATTTTGTTTCTATTTAGCGACGAAATATTAATTTCATTTCTATTTAGCGACAGAACAATTCTGTTTCTAATTAACAATAGTTTTACAAATTAGAAATAAAAATAAAAATAAAAATTTAAAATTAGCTATGGAATTGAGATTTCATTTCTATTTAACGACGTAATATTAATTCTGTTTCTATTTAGCGACGGAAAAATTCTGTTTCAAAATTAATTAGAATTTTAAATAGAAATTTGAAATTAGCGACAGAATAAAGATTCTGTTTCCAATTAGCGATGGAAAAATTCAGTTTTTAAATTAAATTAGCGACGGAAACATAAATTCGTTGCTAATTAGCAACAAATTTATGTTTTTGTCGCTGATTTAAAGATGATTTTTTTTTTGCTAAATTTCGTCTCTAATTTCATTGTCCGTTTCAATTCTGTCTCTATTCCGTCGTTAAATTTTGAAACGAAATATTTCATCGTTAAAATTGTAATTTCTTGTAGTGATAGATTCAATTGGTATTATTGTAATTATTTTAAAAATAAATAACTCAATGGAACTCTAATTACACAGGTAGATTTAAGTCAGAAGTCCTGAGTTCGAGTCCGAGTCTACATTGATACACAATGTAATTAATTAAAATTAAATTTATATCGTTAATTTTTGGTAGACAAAATTACGATTTGACCGATTGAACCGACCAGTCGGTCTGATTACGAAAACTATAATCAAAAGGCATAATTAATTTGTAATCCATATAATTTGATTTTTATTTTTTAATTTAAAATTTAGTTTTTCAAAACAAATTTTATGTAATTGTTTTAAATTTGACACTTGACTAATATTTTGAATTATAAATATCATGAATTCTTGATATAATTATTTCTTGTCAAGCATTTCTATCTCACATGACAGATCATTATCTGTCATATATCTCTCATTAAGTTACGATTCGGTTACATCAAAGTTATTATCCAAAACTTATCTATCGTACTTTTACTAATTTAAATATAAATCTCAGTTCAGCAACTGAAAATTCGATTTTACTCTAACGTTCTCACCCTATGAGGAATTAAACACGATAATATAAGACAAGTTTTAATTATCGTTTATATGGATTAATAAAATCGCCAAACACCCTTAAATATAATAATTATAAATAAAGCAAGTAAACTAAAGCTGAAAAAAAAATCAACAATAACAATTTTGTTAAGGAATTGGAAAACTCGTGTGTGTAAAAACCACTCTGGATATCTAGTCTACCAACCAAAATCCACTATAAAAAGAAAAATTACAGTGATGGTATAAGACCTATGGAAACAACCTCATCGACTCTAGTACATCTAAACTATAATGACCCAAAGAACTCCTAGATCCTACACTAAGCGGCTTTTTTCATAACCTTTGAAGTCTTTAAGCGGATCAACCATGTGAACTCGCAATGCTGGAAATTCGACTACCAATCTTCCTCATTGAGAACTCTGAAGGCTTAGGACATTGGGTTAAGGTTGTGTTTCTGTGTTGATGGTCAAGCAAAAATCAATCTCCCCACAAGAAAGAAAACAGAGAAACCAAAGAAGTCATCTGGGTGAACTGTAAGAATGTTGAAAACAAATAGAGTTGTAGATCAAAATAATATGTTTCCAACACCTATTAAGATGTCTCTATGTTTGTTTATATAGGTAGGGTAAAGGTTGGCTATTCATTGTGCAAAATTGGCTCAAAAACGCGTCCAAAATAACCCATTCCCGTAATCTCGTTTGAACACCCATCGAATGTAAGTGGAACACGCATTTTTCTCTAAACTCATTCGAATGCACACTGAAACGTGAACACACTGAAGGTTTCATTCGCATGGGAAGATGAACGCACTTCCCACGGAACTTATTGCCAAGTTTCGTTCAAACCGTGACACGAACGTGACACGAACACCACTCGTTCGAACGTAAACACGTACGCAGCATTAACATATATATGATATCTTTATGCACAGTCTGCCAAATACCAGTCCAATTGCCCCAAGATCTTCAAGACTCATTACAACTTATGGAACTTATTTTGTTAGGGACATTGCCAACAAAAATGGAACTAACGATCTCATTCTTTGACATTCCGTGACAAAACTATTGATCAATATAAGGATGACAGTAAAAGATTCAAAAAATAAAATAATCAATTGCCAACCATCAAGACAGTGGCTTATTATAATATGACTCGATCATACCTAACCAAGTAGTCTTGATGCCACCTTAACCACTAATCTTTTCACCTGAAAAATCCACAAACAAAAAAATACTGTGAAAAATATAAGGAATAAAAAAAGCAGATAAAACTAAAGAATAATCCAATGGTAAGTGATGTTGTATTCTCGAGTGCAGATCATACTAACGTCCATTCAGAATCGGATATGAAATTTATGTCCGGATTTTCATCCTATATACCAATGGACATTTAACAAAGACAAAACACACACACCCATATGTAGAGAAAATAAAAACATGTTGTCGTGCAAGAATATAAAACACACACACATATGCAATGGGAAAAATGAATGCAACATCTAAGTAGAGGTACACCGAAGTGCACTTTTATCATGTCTGCTAGGATCAAGGCATTCAGAAGTTGATGGGAAGTCATCTCGCTTCCTCACCCAAACTTTCTTAGGGGTTTCATTTACTTGAGAACTCTTACTCAAACTTGGCTTGAACTTCATTCTTGACTAGCTTAGTTTCATTTAGCCTCTTACTGAAAATAATGTTTGTCTTCTTGATAGCAAGGCTCTCATTAAACAGTTCAATATAAGCTACCTGAAGACCATCCTCGTTTACAGAATCACCATGAGAGAATTCTGAACCAACATCTTTATCATTAAAGTTATCATTTCTCTCATCAGTCACACTAGCAGCAAAGGCCATAAAATTACTCTTATCCTGAGGAGACTCATCAAAAGTATAGTCACCTTCTGAATCACTAAGTGAGGTTGCCATAACTCTCTTGCCCTTATACTTTAGGTATGTGGGGCATTCAGACCTAATATGCCCATATCATTCACATTCATGGCATTGGATAGCACGATTTTTGCTACCCTTGTCGTCTCTATACTCCCTCATACTATGACTACTCTCTCTAGGTTTGTCCACTATATCCATATCAAAGCCATGACCATTCTTCTTCAACTTAAGAAATTTCTTGGACTTCTTCACAAACATGGCCAAGTTAGCATATGTGAAAGTATCATCCCCATCATCATTTGATGAATCATTGGTAACTTTCTTTACGGATTTCATCGCTATGCTCTTAGGATTTCTATGTTCAGAAAGTTTTCTCTCATAAACCTGAAGTTTTCCTACGGGGTCCTGTAATTTAAGATGATCTAAGTAATTTCTTTCCTCGATGGCTGTGATCTTCGGTAAAAATCATTCAGGTAGGGATCTAAGGATTTTCATAATTATCCTATTTGTAGGAATAATCTCGCTTTGGTTAAAATTGGAGTAAACAATATCATCAATCTCAGTATAAAATTTACAAAAGACTCATCATCTTTCACCCTTGTAACTTCAAACCTAGTAGCAAGCTCTTGGAGTCTATTATTTTTAATGGTCAAGGTTCCCTTATGGTTATAAATCTTTGGCTATCTCACACATTGATATCCGCATAAACTCAGTGGAGCAAACAACAGTATGAATGGCGTTCATGGCTTTACTGTTCCTATTGCTAGCATCAAATTTATCTTTAGTCTAAGTCAGTTTATCTTTGAGGGAAAAGACCCTATCAACCATAACTACAAGAGGTTTCCACTTGTGCGCTACTGAAATCCAGACACTTTCATCTAAGGACTTAAGGAAAGTTCCCGTGCGAATTTTCTAGTGAGGGTACTCTGTCACATCAAAGAATGAGGGACAATTTAAGGTTTGAATTCTATCCATATGTAAACGGGTCAATGATCAAGGTCATGCTCTGATACCAGTTAAAAATTTGATTTTAGTCTAATGTTCTTACCATATGCAGAATTAAACATAATAATTTAAGACAAGTCCTAATTATTCTTTATATGGATTAACAAAATCACCAAACACCCTTAAGTCTAACAATTATAAATCAAAGAAAATAAGTTAAAGCTGAAAAACAAAATCAACAACAATAATTTTGTTAACGAAGTGGAAAACTCGTGCCAGTAAAAAACCACTCCGGGTATCTAGACAACCAGCCAGAATCAACTATAACGAGAAAAACTTACAGTGATGGTATATTACCTATGGTAGCAACTTCGTAGACTATAATACCACTAGACTATAATAACCAGAAGAACTCATCGAGCCCTCACCAAGCGGCCTTCTTCATAACCTCTGAAGTCTCTAAGCGGGTCAACCCAGCGAACTCGCAACGCCGGAACTCCGACTACCAATCTTCCCCTTAAGAACTCTGAAGGCTTAGGAAATTGGGCTAAGGTTGTGTTTATGTGTTGATGGTCAATCAAAAATCAATCTCACCAAAAGAAAAAAACAGGGAACCAAAGAAGTCTTCTGGGTGAATTGTAAAAAGGTTGAAAACAAATAAAGTTGTAGCGCAGAATAATGTGTTTCCAACACCTATTAAGATGGCTCTATGTTTGTTTATATAGGTAGAGTAAATGTTGACTATTCCTTGTGCAAAACTGGCTTAAAAACGCGTCCAAAAAAATCCAGTCTTGTAATCTCATTGGAACGCCTATCGAATGCAAGTCGAACGCGCACTGTTCCACAAACTCGTTCGAACGCAGACTCAAACGCAAACACACTGGAAGATTTCGTTTGTACGGGAAGATGAACGCACTATGCACGAGAATCTACTGTCATGTTTCGTTCGAACCCAAACACGAACGTGACACGAAGTCACTCGTTCGAACGTAAACACAAACGTAGCATTAATGCATATCTGCTATCTTCATGCATAGTCTGTTAAATACCAGTCCAATTGCTCCAATATCTTCAAGACTTATTATAACTTAATTTAACTTGTTTTGTTACGGAAATTTCCAAAAAAAAAAAAAAAAGAAACTAACGGCTGTGAATCCAAATCTTTTAGTATTTATAAACTCGTATACTTCGTTCTAATTCACCATTTGCCTCGATTAGAATCTGTATGACTTCAAAACATTTGTGCATTTTTCTTGAACGTTGGCTCCCAGCAGTCAACTTTGGGCCCCATTAATTTCTTTAATGTGGAACTTTTTTTCCCTATAAAAGGCATGCAATATCCTCTCCATTTTCATCACTTGCTTCTATCCACACTTCATTTGCTTATATTTTGAAATATCAGAGAAAGAGAGAGACATGGAATGTTCATTTTCAATACATTTGCTTAAATACTTTCTCATTTCACTAGCCATTATTTCCCACATAAACTCAAGCTCAGCATCCAGGCATGGCCCTGCTAAAATCAATGCTGGCACAGAGTTCATCAAAGCATCTTGCAGCTCCACAACTTTTCCAACACTTTGCTTCAACTCCCTTGCTAGCCATGCAAGCATAATTCAAACAAGCCCGAAGCTCCTTGCCCATGCATCTCTCAACGTTACCCTAGCCGTGGCTAAATCAACCTCAGCTGTCATGCTAAAGATGTCGAAAAGACCTGGAATGAAGCACAGAGAGGTGGAAGCCATGCAGGATTGCTTAGAAGAGCTGAGTGATTCAGTTGATGAGCTGAGAAAGTCTATAGGTGAAATGGGTCTGATCAAAGCTTCTAATTTCGATCTTACGATGAATGATATACAGACTTGGGTTAGTGCTGCCTTGACTGATGAAACTACCTGCAGCGATGGATTTGAGAAAAATACAGTGAATGGGAAAGTTGTGAGGGGCCAGATTGTGAAGATTGCTCATATGACTAGCAATGCCTTGGCTTTGATCAATAGTTTTGCTTCTCTTAGTGGTTAGATATTCTTTTGAATATCTGCATTATATTTATGTAACTGTTATCTTTATTGCAAGCAAATTGTAGATCCAGAATTTGAAGTTGAATCCAATGTGAATTGGATAGGTGGTAAAAAAGCTGTTCATGTATTTTCCTTTTATTTTTGGGATGTAAGAGAAGTGTTGGCGAGGTTGCTTTGTAAATGTTAATGTGTACTATATAGTAATTAAAAATAAATTGAACTTGCTAGCTAGCTGCATCGAGTATTTGATCAGTGGTTAGGTTAAAAGGTAACTTCCAAGAGAATGTCACATGTGCACAGAGAAAATAATTGGCCAAACAGAGCTATCAACCAAACAAAATCAGTACAAAAGCAAAAGAAAAATGCCTATGATAGCTTTGTGGTGTTAGATGTGAGTGAGTGTTGGTTTATGAGGAATTTCTTGAAGTATGTGCTAAGTTTCATTTATGAACTTAAATTCGATATTGAATTGAATTTTATATTGAGCCTTTTACAAATTATAATTATGATTGATATTAATAATTAGATAATAATTTATATATAATTAAATTTTAAGAACGCGTGTGATAAAATATTTTAAAAAGTTAACACAACCAAATTCGGAACCAAATTCTTCATTTATTAGCTTGTAATTAGTTGAGCTAATCAATCATATACATGGATTTTTTTCAGTAGGTAGTGTAACACAGAGTGGGGTTGATAGACAGAGCATCTGCCATATCTCAAAATCAAGGGAATATTTGGCTTTATTTTCAATCTACACTTCTGTTTCCTCACAAGTGAATACTAAAAAGTTGCAAAGCACTAATTGCAAACT
This sequence comes from Zanthoxylum bungeanum, assembly GCA_019454045.1. Classification (NCBI taxonomy): domain Eukaryota; kingdom Viridiplantae; phylum Streptophyta; class Magnoliopsida; order Sapindales; family Rutaceae; genus Zanthoxylum; species Zanthoxylum bungeanum. The sequence continues at coordinate 8,799 of SKCR01037710.1, forward strand.
GTTATTTACTTTAAAAACATAATTGCAAATTGATTAAGCAAAAGCAATATGGGAATTTTTATGGTCCCATGGTTCCAACTCTCCTTGTTTCCATCTCAATCTCAATACAGCGCCAGAGGCACCTATACCTCTAGCCCAACCGCTACCCCTTCAAAACATGCAGAGTATCAAAGATATGACCAAATAAGAGTAGTAAATGCTTTCACCTTATGATGTTCTTGAGTGATTTGCGTTTCAAATTCTCTTGTGAAGCAAGAGTTTTCTGAAAGCTATTTGTTGATGGTGATTTTCGGACCCGAGAAGATTCGAAATATGGAGAAGGGTATTAAAGGGATTTCACTTACCAAGATGGCCCAAGGTCTATGCGAGGATGAGGGTCCAGACCCAAGGGCCAAATTTAGCTACATTTGAAGACCGACCCGAGGATGTCGGTTTTAGTTTTGTAACACTGAGAATAGGACTTGGGATGAATTGGCAGAGGTACAGGCACATACACCTGGGGGAGGGTGATCATTAGAAGATACAAATAAAAAAAAAATCATAACAGTTCAGGCTGTCATCAAGGGAAGCTATTTCTCAATGTTTCTATGTGCCCATAACTGAAGCGGCCGAATATCTTAATGTTGGCTTGACCCTTTTTGAAGCGAAGTTGAGAGAAATGAAGGCATTTCTACCGACCCGACCTAGTAGCAGATGCAAGGAAGGACGCCACTTGAATGGATGTACCGACCCGAGGATGTAGGTTGGAGTTGTAGCATTATATTCTCTCAGACGGACGACGTAAGCCCTAAAACGGAAATTTGAGTCTCCCAATGACTGATGAGATAGAAGTAGGCCAACAACTGATGGGATGGAAGAGAGCCTCACGCTTATCCACTGACACACACAACCGCGTGAGTGGTTGGAATATAGGTTGACACATTGATAGAGTGTGTAGCAGTTACCAAAAAAAGAGTGAATTAATGAGTTTCAGATGGCAGATAGTAGTTGTGTCAGGCAGCGGAGCTACTACTTGTAGGTTGATTGGGGAAGAGAGCCTACGTAATAATAACTTGGTAATGTGGCTGACATCATGAGTTAGCAGAATTGTGGGTTTAGGCGCACTATAAAAAGGGGTTGAGAACTCGTTGTAAGGTTGGTGAGTTTGATTCTGAACATTCTTGTAACTTGTAAAAGAGAGAAAAAAGCTTAAGCGAGAGAGAGAAATAGCAGGACAATGTGACCCGAGCTCCTAATAAAAGAATTTTATTTCTTTTGCATCTATGGACGTAAGTTGAATCCATTCAACCCAACAACGTTAAATCCTATGTTCTTATTTGTGTGTTTTCTTGTTTGTTTGTCAAGTTTGATTTGGTTCCCAACTAACCAAACAAATTCACTGTTTGAGAGAAGTTTGTTCGAACAATGGTTTTTCCCGAATTACCCTTGAAACGAAAAACAGCCGTCAACACTATTCATTACAACTATATGTCCCGATCAGAGTGAGACAGAGAAACATTGGTCTGCATCATGCTTAGAGAGGAGAAAGTGAAATAAAGAAAAAGTTCCATAATGATAAAAACTACGGCGCAAACCCCACAAAAAGCAAAATGTAGATTCCTGTTTTGACCATTGTTATGGTAAGTGATTTTAAAGTTGCAGTCTAGCCAAAACAGATCTCAATTCAAAGTTACAATCCCGCCAAAAAAAAAATCTTAAGTTACAAGAAACTACTAAGAACCTTTCTTGGGTGGACTGGAGAAATGTTTCCAATCAGGGAAATTGTAGTGCTGACTAGAAATATCTGTATCGATGATCCTGTAAATAGAATGATACGCAGACAATGTTTAGTTTATATAGATATTTTGAAACAAGCATGATATGTAATTAACACAAAGGCAGTGAACTTACCAAGCAGAGAGCGTGTTGTCTCGAGAAGTTCAAACTTCTTTCCTTCCCAGTTGCTTGGGTTGTTAATAACCTAAACAATTAGATCCAATTACAGTCAGAAAGCATGAAAGGTTCCGCAATTTAACTCCACGATAAAAATTTTGTGTTGAAATGAACATTGTTATTCTCAACCATGCATGGATGTATGTGTAGTCGCCAAGGGGCGTGGTTTGGTGGAGTAGGGTTTAGGATCTCACATTAGGTTCGAATCTAGCAAATGCGTTTCTTGTAAGAGTTTGGGACAGCCGCGGGTTTTACCTATTTCGTTTAAGCCCGTAATGGATGATTTGACGGTGTGATTTCCAAAAAAAAAAAAAAAAAAAAAAAAAAAAAAAAAAAAAAAAAAAAAAAAAAAAAACCAAGAGGAAGTATGTGTAGTCTTGATGACCCAATCTTCTAATTCCAAACTCAATAACTATAGTATACTGAACATATGACTTAAAGGGGAGCATACTCCCAGTGATATATATAACCATACTGAACATATGTTAAGAAGATCAATGATATCCCGATATTTATGGGATAATTTTGTATTATACTAGCTGTAAAGGATTTTGATTCCTATTATAATTAGAATAGATTAGCGTAATTGTGGGAACCTCTTGTTTAAAGCTTGTCTTTTGATTCAATGAAAATACTTGAGACAGAACAAATTATTTCTTTCCTTTTTTACAACATATGGCTGGCTGATATTTGACGAAAATCTTCCTATCAATAGATAGGAATTTCAGCAATGCAGATAAGTCTTTGTGCATTGGTTGATAAACCCAATGGGAGATTGGTGTGCAAGATGCATCACTTTGAAATGCCATCACAGATTAGACATGGATAATCCTATCAACCATATATATTCATTCTTCCCATAAGCCCATTATACCCTTTTGCCTTTACCAAAAAGGTTAAAAAAAATTTGACTTACTACCTAATTCGACTATGATACGTGCACAAAAATGTACTTAGAACACTGCTAACTCGGCTTAATTATTATATATTTAATCTTGATTAGAGTTTGTTTTTGCTTTGTGATTAGGAGCAATGGAATATGAAGAATGGAGCAATTAAACATGTTTTGGAGCCTAACATAAGCACCGGACGCGCGCTGGAAGAGCAGGGCACATGACGCGAAGCACCAGCGAAAAGAACCACTGGCGCCGCCCATACACTTTTCCCGTAGCTTTGGCACCGTAGCTCCCAAAGGCCAGCGCCGCGATGCCCCGGAACAACCTAAAATCATGAATTTGACTTCTTTGATGCGTATTATGATTCTGATGCCTTCCTATATAAAGCCAATTTCGTCCAAACCCTAAAAGGGAGCGAAAATGAGAGAGAAACAAGAGAGAAACACACAACAAAGAGCCACAATCACAATTCTTAGAGAGGAGAACGAAGAACTTCAAGGAAACCATGACGTCTCTCCGATCTATTCAAGCTATCACTCTATTATGCATGGAGAACTAATATCCTAGGCAAAGCTAAGGATGAACTCTTGTATTTGAATTTCTATGTTTATGTTGTTGATTTCTTAAGAACCTTTTAACGTTTAATACAATTGATGGTTGTTTTTCTTTATTATCCTTCGATTTCTGAATCCAGAAAGTGTGTTTTGTCAACTCCCATATAGATCCAGTTATGCTTCTTCTATATGTGATTTGCGAACCCAGTTGTGACTGGTAAAAGTTATTTTATGTGTCGGTCTTCTGCTACAGTATTGCCAGAGGGTATATTGTCGACGTTAGATAGCTCGTAACGATAACTTCTGTGTGCTGTAACATAGAGAAAAATATCATTGATTAACTTAGAAATGAAAAAGCTTAGAATTGAATATCCTCCGACTGTTGGTTTGGGATGTGAACTTTTCAGTTGAGTAATAATAAGAATCAATAACTGAATATAGGAGTTTGATACAAGAGGGATTATCGATGCTTTATCATATCTCTCTATTGATTTCCCTAAGTATTTATCCATAGTTTTTACTTTACTTTATCAAATCAATCTATCTCTTTCTATTAAGTTACTGCTAATATTTTTGTTTGAGTAAATTAGTCCCTGTAACCATCTCTCTAAGGAATCGACACCCCAACTATACTGCGATAACCGCAAGTAACCGCAAGTACTTTTTGGGCATAATTAAAATTTGGCGCCGTTGCCGGGGAAATGGTTTACAATCTAAAGGAGCAGGTTTGCTTGGTCAAAACACAAAGCGGTAACTTCGTTCCTTCTTTAAATTTTTGTTATTTTTATTTATTAATTATTTATTTACTTATTTTATTTCAATTTTAGTTTTAGTTAGATTTTAATTTTTAGTTTACTCTTTTTATTTATTTATTCTTGTTTTACTTGAGTTTAATTGCATGCCTAGACTTAGGGATCGGTTGGGTAGATTTACTAGAATAGAATAAGAAGATTCAAGTTCAGATTCAGAACACATATTTGAAAATCTTTTTGCCACACCATTCGTGTCTATCGCACATAATATGAGTGAATACGAGAGACCACCCATGAGGACTCTTGAAGAGTACCTCAACCCAACTCGCACAGCTACACTTTCGTGCATAATGTTTCCTCCTAATGCACCACATATGGATTTTAAACCTGAGATGATACAGTATCTCACAACTTTTCACGGTTTACAGAGCGAAAATCCTTATGTACACATTAGAGAGTTTGAAGAGGTAGTAGCAACCTTCCATGACCGGTTTGGAAGTACTGACACAATTAGGCTTAAGTTCCTTCCTTTTGCCCTTAAGGATAAAGCTAAGAGCTGATTGTATTATTTGAGACCACGACCAATAGGATCATGGGGCGAGATGAAAGTTGCATTTTTCAACAAATATTTCCCACATCATAAGACTAATGCCTTGAAAAGACAAATCTCCACCTTCTCCCAGATAGACAGTGAAACTCTTTATCAAACGTGGGATAGGTATAAGGAGATGTTAGCTAGTTGCCCTCACCATGGATATGAGAGTTGTCACTTAGTAATTTATTTTTATGATGGACTAACCCTTAGAGAGCGCCAATTCATAGAGATAATGTGCAATGGTGAGTTTATACGGAAGGACCCTAATGAGGCATTTGAGTACTTAGATGACCTGGCTGAAAAATCTTATACTTGGACTAGACCTAATACCATAGATAGCACTAATAGGACACACCCTACTCCTTCTAGTAGAGGCATACACCACTTTAGGGAAAATGATAATCTTAAGGCATAAGTTGAGCTATTAACTAGACAATTTGGAGCCTTACAAGCCAGAGATAGCAAGACCATACATTTAGTCGCCCACCTAGAACCCCAAGAGTGTCCGATATATGGTGAGATGAAAGTGACATATGAAGAACAATGTAGTGCATTAGGGACGTACCAGAAGCCTTATACACCATATCCAGATACCTATAACCCTAGTTGGCGGAACCATCCCAATCTTAGTTGGAGACAGGAGTCTCATCGGCCTATTCAAACACCACCACCTAGAGGTTATAGTGCCCCCCCAGTATCACACACCTGCAGTTCCTATGAATTCCCTAGAGGATAGTGTGCAAGCATTTGTGGAGGCCCAGAAGACAATTATGGAAGCCCAAAATAAAACCAATCAAAGGTTTGAGTCGTTGATAGCTCATGTAGCTGAAGATAATAGGGAGATTAAAAGTCAGATCTCTAAGTTAACTAATGTCCTAGTGTGCAAGAAAAAGGCAAATTCCCATCTCAAGCTCAACCTAATCCACAAGGGCAACACATGGCACAGGCTGATCACGAAGTAGCCAATGTAAATGGTGTTAATGCTATATTCACTAGGAGTGGTAAGGAGGTAGGGAGACAGGACACGTCCAACACCATAGATGACCCCAAAGATAGTGGTATAGGTACCCCTCAGGAAAACCAATAGACTCATTTCCAAGTTAGAGTACCTTTCCCTCAGGCACTTAGGCCCACAATGAGAGCCCTAGACCCAAATGGTGAGATCCTAGAACACCTGAAGCAAGTAAAGATTAACCTTTCGTTGTTATATGTGATCAAACAGGTTCCTACTTATGCGAAGGTTCTGAAAGAGCTATGCACCATAAAGAGAAAGAATAATGTGAAGAAGACTGCATTCTTCACAGAGCAGGCTAGTGCAGTAATTGAACAGAGGACCCCACCAAAATATAAAGATTCGGGCTGTCTCACTCTCACTTGTTATATTGGCACAAATGAGTTTGGTCAAGCATTATTAGATTTAGGTAGTAGTGTTAATCTCATGCCATATTCGATCTATATGCAGTTAAGGCTTGGTGAGATTAAACCTATATCAATGGTTTTACAGTTAGCTGACCGATCTATTAAAGCACCACGGGGAGTAGTCGAGGATGTTTTAATGCAAATTGATAAATTATACTACCATGTGGATTTTCTGATTTTAGACACGCAGTCTGTGGTTAACACCGAGTCTAAGATTCCACTTATCTTAGGTAGACCTTTTTTGCTACAGCTAATGCTCTTATTAATTGCAGGAATAGTCTCATGAAGCTATCATTTGGGAACATGATTCTCGAAGTAAATATTTTTCATGTTGAGAAACAACAACATGGTGATGATGAGTGCCAACATACATACATGATAGAAACAGTCATGCCGGAAGCAGCTTCTTTAGAACATGAACCAAACCCTCTTGAGCTGGACCTGATTCCAAAGAACCGTAAAATAAGGAAAATGAGAGCTCGTGATCAATTAAAGATGATACCTGGAAAGTTAAAAGTGGAAGATGAACTAACTTTTTAATATATGCAGTCTAAAATTTCAGCCATCATACCCTAGAGGAATCATGGATAAACTGCATTATCTAGCTAAAACTCTTATCGCATGCCTTCATCAGTTCACTAGATAGAAGCCACCATGACAACTTGAGTGGTTACAGCTGGCTGAAGATGTTAAACTTAGCACTAGCAGGGAGGCAACCCTTGCATCTGTATTTATTTATTTTATTTACTTTAGTTTTATTTTATTGTGTGCTGATTGTATGTTTTATTTTGATTGTTTGCATAAGTGTTTATGCAGGTTTTAGCATAACCTACACAGCCACACAACTATAGTCTTACCAGTAGGAACCTGATCAACTCCATGCCTGGTAGTGTTGTTCCTTAATCCTTTTTCTTTACATTTATCTTACATTGAGGACAATGGAAGCTTTAAGTGTAGGGGTGTATGCATGTGCATGATATTACCTGTTATAAGAAAAATAAAAAAAAATATTGTTTTGTTTTATTTGTTTTTAGTCTTTAATAGTTAAGCATAAGTCCAATGATGATATTGTTTGCTTTAGAGTGAAATCTTAGAAACGATAAGTTCTTTAATGTACTTTTATCTGATACTTTGAGTAGTTGATCTAGGTTAGACTCATAAGCATTTAATTATAGTTCTTAGCAGTGAAAGCCTATCTAGTTGGCAAGGTGACTAGTTGAAGAAATTGCATATCGATGAATGACCCTTTGCTTAGATGTCTATCTTGATTTACTAGTGTTATGATGTATGGTATGGTTAAAAATAAAAAGAAAAAGTCTCGAAAGAAATAAATAAAACCACTTATAACCGATAAGCGAGAAGCTACCCATGGGCGAGTGTTAGGACCACCATGAGAAGAAATGCTACCTTAAAGGGTATGTGTGTTGAAAAAAAGAAGAAAAAGAGAAAAAGTTTAAAAAATTCAAAAAAAGTAAAAAAAGAGACAAGAAAAGAAAAAAATCATACCATATTGAGTACAGAAAGGCAACTACATAGCATAATTGAGATATCTAGGTTGGTTTGACCCATCGATCCCAATTTTTAAACGAAATCATTAAGTTGGCTTACCTAGGAATCAAGCTGTGAATAAACCTTTACACACACACACTGTGAGTCTGGCTTAGATGATTTATTCAAGGACTTGGATTTGAGTTACGTCGAGAACTTTGAAGGTTCTATGGTTTCATTACTATGCATTCTTTGAGGACAATCATATGTGTAAATATTGAGACTATTGTATTTTTTTTATTTTCAGTTTGCATGTTTGCATGTGTTTTAAAAGACGTTTGTGGGTGTCGTCCCTGTAAGCCCTCACGAGACTATAACTCGTCCACTAGGGCCACCTAGAGGTTTAAAGGCTTGTTGCATACGCTAAATGCAATCGTGATCCCTACGAAAGTGGCTTAGATAGTTTTATTTATTTAAGTTTAGTTTTTATTTTATTTTGCGCTTAAATTGCTTGGGACTAGCAATAAGCTGGTTGGGGATTGTGATAAGTGCACGAACGTGTACTTAGTGTTGGACAATTATAACCCATAGCATCACTATTTGTAAAAGACATGGTGTTTTTGTACAAATTAACTATGTGACAAAGGAAATTGCTCTTTTATCATTTTGTAATTGGATTACTTGGATATATAAATGATAAAAGTCCATATGATTAGTACCGGATTAATAAAATATGAGACAATATTAATCCACGAAAGGTTTAATCATTAAATATCCCTAGTCATAGTATTATCGAGACTGGACATCGATAATGTGAAATAGGCTAGTATTACACTTGTGCGCGTTATTGAAGCTTAATGTCATAGTTCTCATATATTTAAGTATATGATACTTATGCAAGTGTGATAGGAGGTTCTGTTAGCCGTTGGACCGGGAACAACTTTGCTCTGGATAGACCTATCGTAATCCCATTGGTAGTATGAATATGTGTCTATGGGAATCCGAATCAGGGTAGGTGTATGTGGTCTTAACCTGAGACTTGCATCGCTAATACTTGCGACAATCGGTACGCTTTGGTTTTGGTCGTCCGGAGCCTTAACAGGTCTGTGTACGCATCTTCTGGGTTTACTGAGAATCGTAGTGTATTGGGTGTGATGTCAATATGGAAGTATCACTTCAGTCATATGGAGATGATGATCACACATGGATACAGAACTAGTACTCTTAAATGCTACAGCTATCGGGATAGTATGACTAGGTCATGATTATCCGATTACAGAGACTAGTTGCTAGTGATCCGATATATGCTTCGTACGGGGCAGACACAATTCCAACCCTAGGCCTAACATGTGACATCCGATACTGGATCGTATTACCCAATACATTGTATATTGCGCATGATACAGATTATATATATTCCATGTTGAATATATTTCTGGAGAATTGGGTAGGCATGGTGTTTTGCTAGAAGCCAACCATGTCTTGTAAATCGGTAAGAACGTGGTACCGGGTACGCACGTGTCAGATAGTCCGACAACCGCATTTACTGCCAATATATCCAGGAATCTCTTGGGTCGCTTCCTAAAGATTTACCGATGACATATGACTCGAACAAAATTAATCTGGGATTAATTATGAGAGAGAAAATTAATCTGGGATTAATTACAGTAAGAATTAATTTGGGATTAATTATCAGAGAAAGAATTAATTTGGGATTAATTGCGTCATGAATTAATTTGGGATTAATTCGTGAAAAAGAGAGAACTCGATTAATTTGGAATTAATCGGTAAAATAAATTTAATATTTAAATTATTATTTATTATTTAATTTATTTAAATGGGCTAAAATAATATATTGGATATATTAATGAAATCAGATTTCAACACGGAGTTAAAATTGGATTTTAATTCAAGCGAACGAATTAATTTGGAATTAATTTGTAAGCGACTTCCGTAATAATTTTACTAGGCATTATTATTCAATTAAATTGGATTTAATTACGTCGCGACGGAAAATTTGTTTAGTCGGATTAAACAAACCAGGCCCAAAGTGTGTTGTGTAAGCCAACTTGAATTTTTAATTCAAAGTAGTGGGACCCAATAATTTACATCAACTTATCATAAGTGTGATGGAAGTTGTTGGATGTATTTATTAAAACTTTTAACACACAACACACACATTTTTTGAAGTCAACAAATGAATCTAGTTTGGAACTATTCATCCATCTTCTTTCTCTCCAAAAACCGTGAATGCCTTTCTCCCTTTGGAAAATTTTGTTTCAATTTTCCATTAAAGCTAGCACTTTGTGAGTTGATTTAAGGTGATAGGGAGACTCACCCTTGAGTTTGGGATTCAAATCTAAGCTTGGAGCTTCCATCTTCAAAGAAAAGTTTTGAACTTCTCATCCAAATCAATGTAAGTTTTTTCCGCAACTCACTTGGCATGTCTAGGACACTAACAATGGTATCAGAGCCATCCTAAGCTTGATTTGAAATCTAGGGTTTATGGACTTTGATTTGGAGATTTTGCTTGGAGTATATACTTTCCTAAATTGATTGTTTGATTATGCTTAGATTATGATAAATTAGAGTTATGCATGATTGGATTTGTGAAAAATTGATTGGATCAAAAATCTTCATTTCCTTTAGCTTGGCCGAATATGAACCCTAATGTACTCATGGTGATTTTTTGATTTTTGACAATTGGATATGTTAAATGCATGAAATGAATATTGATTGTTGATTTAATTGGATTGAAATCAAAATTGGGTATTATTTCTTGCAATTGACGTGACATATAGCATGTTGGAATGAATTGATTTTGCTTCAACTTGTGTTGGACATGAATTGGATGATTAAAGCATGATTAATTAGTTTAATTGATGTTTTGCAAATATTGGATTAATTAATTAATTGTGGTAATTGCACTTTAATTAGATTAATATGTAATTTGGAATAATATGTTAATTTAATTTGTTGTATTTGGGCTTAATGGGCTTGGTTGGGCCAAGTATGGTTTTGGACAATTGGGTTGGACCCAAAATCATTTCCATAAAGTCCAAACAAGACTTTTGGGCCTTTAATAATTTAATTGGGCCTAATGGGCCTAAATTGATTTTGGGCATATGGTGATTCCTATTTGGGCCTTGGCATTTTGGGTTTGATCCATAATGGCCAAAGCCCATGCCTAAAGAATTAATTGAAAGCCCATTGGACTTTAATTGAATTGCCATTGGATGCTAAATGGGCCTTTAAGACCCAATTGGATTGGATTTGGAATCCAAGTCTAAAAGGCACTATTAAAAGTGTAATTAATTAATTTGGAATTAAACATGAATTAGTATCGGATACAATTTAAATTGGATTAAAATTATAGTTCGATATAATTCAAGAATACGTACTTTGAGTATTTATTCTTAAACGAGTTGGACTCGCGCAAATCAAATCGTTGTTTGAACATTGGATGGTCATTAATCAAAGATTAATTAATTGGATTAGATTAGATTGATTGACAGCATGCTTTGTGTGAATACTTGGATGTATTTGTATGTATAATGTATATCGGATGGATATTAGATGGGTGAGGTAATTTTGGAAATTGTTGTAAGTATGGTACTTATTTATTAAATTGGACTTGCGTGTCCAACCTTTCACCTCCTTATCTCTTTGTATTTCTCTTCTCACCAATTCCCCTCAATTTAAATGAGGTTTCTTTAATGTATTATGTAATTGGGTAGAAGTATGTAAAGTGCTAGCGGGAGAGAGGAAATTGAGAGATTTGTTCTTGTAACAAATTGTATCGTATATCCATTCGCATATAATTATTAATTTATTTGAGCCTTATTATGCTTTTAGAATGTATGTTTAAGGGTGTATGATGAGACCTAATCAAAGATAATAAATTGGTTGCCAATTTACGCAAAAAAACCCTCATTAAATATTAAACGTTTTCCTTCCATTGAGTGGTTCTTTCTCAAGATCCAAGATTGGCATTGGTTTGTTGGCCAAATTCAAGATCATTGTCCATCACGGATGTGTTTGAACCACAAAAGCTTTGTTACATATCTCAAGTCTTGGGGAGTTGTGATTTGTTGGCCAAAGTCAAGGTCACTTCTGTACATCGACGTGGATTACGAAGCTTTCCCAATGTGAATGGGTCACGCTTAACTGGAATCATTAAGCTTGTTGAGCCAAAGCCAAGGCTTAGTTGATTCAGAGGAAAATGTTAGGAAATATATATTGGATATATATCTCGGACTTGGAGGTCCACCTACCGGATCTAGGAATTGGATGTGATCCAATTGATCTTAGGGATCTGCCTAGTTACGTTTCATATAACTTGTTGGCCAAAGTCAAGGTTGTGTGTTATTTAACGGGATCCTAGCCCACTAGGAAACTGGGTTTCCCGAGTACTCCACAAAGGGTTAGAGGCTCGCCGAAAAATAGTGGGAGGCTAGTATTAAATTTGCAATTTTGTTTAAATACTTGCCTATACACGCTCTTTTATTTTATTTATCGTAGTTATAAATATATTAGTTGGACTAATATTGTTTATATCTTTCTTTGAACAATTAGACTGTACAAGACATTATTGGTTATATAATTAGACTATAGTAACCATTACATTTTGAGTGTACCTGATATCGTTGATTGAATAGTTGGACTATTCCAATCGAGATGGCTGGAAAGATTAGCGTTAGGGACATCATCATGGGCTATAATGTCTTTAACGGCTCCAATTTTCCAGATTGGGAGATGAATCTCAGGATAGTCCTGGGAGCCGAGAAGTTACTCTATGTCATAGAGAAACCTCTCGGGCTTGAGCCTGGAGTTGAGCAAACACTAGAGCATGAGTTTTAGAAGACTCATCGTGATGATAAATTTAGCGCTCAATCCGTAATGTTTGCCTCAATGACTCCTTAATTTCGTATTCAGAAGCATGAGTTGCGAAAGAAGCTATTTCACTCGCGTGTGTCAGAGGGTACATCTGTCGAGCACTATGTGTCGCAGATGATTGCTGACATCGAACAGCTAGGTCAGCTGGGCATAACCTTCGAGGCCGAGACTTCCATAGATTTGATCTTACAGTCTCTGCCCGAGTGCTGGGGCGGGTTCGTCATGAACTACAATAAATTGAATCAAGAAAAGACTCTTGGAAAGTTAATGGCGATGCTGAAATAAGCAGAGCCATAGCTTCTAAAGGGCAAGAATCGTGAGGCGCACCTTACTTCGACATCCCAGATGGCCAAGGCTTGGCCGAAGGCTTCTGGGGGTGTGAAGAAAAGGAAGAAGAAGGTCAAGGCTAAATCATCACAGTCTTCTGGGGATACTAAGGACATATCCCAAGACGTCTGCCTACATTGTGGCAAACGAGGTCACTGGAAGCGTGACTGCCGTGAGTACAAGGCGGAGTTGAAGGAAGTGAAGACGGGCAAGGCTCCGGCTTCAGGTATGTTTGTTATAAACATGTCCACTACTGGTTTTAAAAATTGGATTTTTGATTCTGGATGTGGTACTCACATATGTACTGGTGTGCAGGATCTGTTAATTAGCAGGATACTGGCTTTATGAGAGATCGACCGACGAGTCCGGAATGGGACGAGCGTCACTATTTTGGCCGTTGGGACCTATGTTTTGTATCTGCCCTTGGGCCATGTAATTACATTAGGTGACTGTTATTTTGTACCTAGTTTGACTAGGAACATCATCTCTATATTTTGTTTAACCCATTACGGGTGTACCTTTATATTCTGGAACACTAGGTGTTTTGTATATAAATATGACATTTTGATATGTATAGTAGATATTAATAATGGTCTTTATATTTTGAATATAAATGAATCTCAAACATATAACATGACAAACAAAAGGCTCAAATTGAGTAAATCAGATGAGATTTATTTGTGACATTGTCGTATGGGACACATTAACAAGAATCGTATATCCACACTTTCGAAGAGTGGATACGTGGACGGATTTGATCATAATTCATATGATGTCTGCAAATCTTGTTTATTAGGCAAAGTGCCTAAAACTCCTTTTAGCGGTAAAGGAGTACGTGCCACTGAGCTGTTAGCCCTCGTTCATAGTGACGTATGTGGGCCCATGTCTAGCTAGGCTAGAGGTGGTTATGAATACTTCGTAACCTTTAAGGATGTTGCATCACGTTATGGTTATGTGTATCTTATGAAACACAAGTCGGAAACTTTTGAGAAATTCAAAGTGTTTCGACATGAAGTAGAAAAACAGACCAACAAAAATATTAAAACATTACGGTTAGACCATGATGTAAAATACTTGAGCAATAAGTTTCTCGATTACTTGAAAGAGTATGATATTCTTTCACAGTGGACTCCTCCCAGAACACCTCAATTGAGTGGTGTGTCCGAACGGAAAAACCGAACTTTGTTGGACATGGTAAGGTTAATGATGAGTCGCACTGAGCTACCAATTTCCTTCATGGGATACACATTGAACAGTGCAATACTTATTTTGAATAAGGTTCCGTTAAAGTCTGTTGGACAGACTCCATATGAAATATGGACAGGAAAGAAATTGGGTTTCTCATTCATGAAAATTTGGGAATGCTGGGCATACGTTAAACGTTTGGATGGTGCCAAACTAGAACCCAAATCGGATAAGTGCCTATTTGTAATTGGTTATCGTAGGGAAACCAAATGATGTTATTTCCACAACCCACAAGAGAACAAGGTATTTGTTGCTCTTCATACAGATTTCCTCGAAAAGGAAGACACAAATGCAGTGATAAGTGGGAGGAAAGTAGAACTCGATGAAAATCGGAGTGATACTGTTCCAGGCATCGATCCCCACACGGAACACGGATAGTTCATCAGGGATGAGACTATTCCATAATCTTCTAATACACAAGAACCGCGTAGGTCGGAGAGAGTCAGAAAACGACCTAAGAGGTATGGGTTTCTGATCTCACCTCATGTTGATATTAATCTTATTGAGGATAATGAACCGGCTATATATGAGGTAGCGATACAAGGTATCGACTCCGCTTTATGGCAAAAGGCCATGAAGTTCGAAATGGATTCCATGTATAGCAACCATGTTTGGACACTGGTTGATGTACCGGAAGGCATTGTGCCTATTGGTAGCAAATGAGTCTTCATGGTGAAGAAACACATGGATGGCAACATACAAACGTACAAAGCTAGGCTTGTAGCGAAAGGCTATCATCATCAACATGGTGTCGATTACGATGAAACCTTTTACCTGTTGCTATGATTAAATCCATTCGGATAACGCTTGCTATAGCTGCATATTTCCATTATGAAATATGGCAGATGGATGTCAAAACCACTTTCCTTAACGGAAACCTTTTGGATGATGTTTATATAAAACAGTCTGACGGTATTGTCGTGCCAAAACATGCAAACAAGGTTTTCAAGTTAAATTGATCCATTTATGGATTGAAGCAAACATTGTGTTCTTGGAACCAATGTTTTGATGAGATCATATTACAATATGGTTTCATTCAAAACATAGATGATTCTTGTGTATATTAGAAGGTTAGTGGGTGCACACTGAAATTGATTGTCCTAGACATTGATGATGTATTGCTTCTTAGCAATGACATTCCCATATTTAAATCGGTGAAAGCTTGGCTTTCATTAAAATTCTCTATGAGAAACTTGGGAGAGGCAACCTTTATTCTAGGAATAAGGATCTAATGGGATAGATCTAAAAGTTATTGGCACTCTCTGAGAACTCATACATTGACAAAGTGTTGAAGAGATTCAACATGGATCAGTCCCAGAAGGGGCTGCTTCCAGTATAACATGGTGTCTCTCTATCTAAGGATATATGTCCTGAAACTAAAGATGAGAGAGATGCAATGAATCGGATCCCGTTCGCTTAAGCAGTTGGATCGATCATGTATGTCATAACATGTACGCGACCTGGTGTCTCATACGCTTTGAGCATATGTAGTCACAATCAGGCCGATCCAGGTGATGGTCACTGGATTGATGTTAAGAACATCCTTTAGTATCTTAGACGAACTAAGGATGCTTTCTAAATTTATGGAGTTGGAGAACTTGAGGTGACTGGGATCACCGATGCAAGTTTCCAAACCGATAAAGACGACTATAAGTCGCAATAAGGGTACATATTTTGTTTGAACAACGGAACATCGAGCTGGAAATCATCCAAGCAAGATACTGTTGCCGATTCAACAATAAAAGTGAAATATATTGTTACGGCTGAGGCATCAAAAGAAGCATTTTGGATCTATAAAATTCCTAATTAGATTATGAGTAGTTCTGTTAGCAGCTGAGCTGGGCTACAACACAGGCAAAAGAATTACGGTCTTATCAAGGATCCAAGTATGTACTTCGACGATTTCATCTGATTCGTGAGATCATGAATTGTGGCGATGTAAAGATCGAAAGATCGTTTCAGATGATAACCTTGGATATCTGCTGACGAAAGCGATATCTCAGCAAACGTTTGAGCGAAACGTACATAGTTCAAGTGTTGGACACTTGAGAGATTGGCTATAGGCCAAGTGGGAGATTATTGGACAATTATGACCCATAGCATCACTATTTGTAAAAGACATGGTGTTTTTGTACAAATTAACAATGTGACAAATGAAATTGCTCTTTTATCATTTTGTAATTGGATTACTTGGATATATAAATGATAAAAGTCCATATGATTAGTAAAGGATTAATAAGATATGAGACAGTATTAATCCACGAAAGGTTTAATAATTAAATATCCCTAGTCGTAGTATTATCGAGACTGGACATCGATAATGCGGAATAGGCTAGTATTACATTTGTGCGCGTTATGAAAGCTTAACGGCATAGTTCTCATATATTTAAGTATTGGATACTTATGCAAGTGTGATAGGAGGTTCTGTTAGCCGTTGGACCGGGAATAGCTTCGGTCTAGATAGACCCCTCGGAATCCCATTGGTAGTATGACTATGTGTCTAGGGGAATCTGAATCAGGGTAGGTGTATGTGGTCTTAACCTAAGACTTGCATCGCTAATACTTGCGACAATCAGTACGCTTTGGTTTTAGTCGTCCAGAGCTTTGACAGGTTCTGTGTACGCCTCTTCTGGGTTTATTGAGAATCGTAGTGTATTGGGTGTGATGTCAAGATGGAAGTGTCACTTCAGTCATATGGAGATGATGATCACGCATGGGTACAAAACTAGTACTCTTAAATGCTGCAGCTATCAGGATAGTATGACTAGGTCATGATTATCCGATTACAGAGACTAGTTTCTAGTGATCCGATATATGCTTCGT
Source organism: Zanthoxylum bungeanum (assembly GCA_019454045.1). Classification (NCBI taxonomy): domain Eukaryota; kingdom Viridiplantae; phylum Streptophyta; class Magnoliopsida; order Sapindales; family Rutaceae; genus Zanthoxylum; species Zanthoxylum bungeanum. Next base: position 25,726 of record SKCR01037710.1, read on the forward strand.
ACGAGGCAGACATAATTCTAGCCCTAGGCCTAGCATGTGACATCTGATACTGGATCGTATTACGCAATACATTGTATATTGCGCCAGATATAGATTATATATATTCCATGTTGAATATCTTATAAATCGGTAAGAATATGGTACCAGGTACGCAATTGTCGGATAGTCCGACAACCGCATTTACTGCCAACATATCCAGGAATCTCTTGGGTCGCTTCCCAAAGATTCACCGATGACATATGACTCGAACAAAATTAATCTGGGATTAATTATGAGAGAGAAAATTAATCTGAGATTAATTACGGTAAGAATTAATCTGGGATAAATTATCAGAAAAAGAATTAATCTGGGATTAATTCGTGAAGAAGAGAGAACTCGATTAATTTGGAATTAATCGGTAAAATAAATTTAATAGTTAAATTGGATTTTTCTATTTAATTTATTTAATTGGGCTAAAATAATATATTGGATATATTAATTGAAATCAGATTTCAACACGGAATTAAAATTGGATTTTAATTCAAGCGAACGAATTAATTTGGAATTAATTCGTAAGCGACTTCCGTAATAATTTTACTGGGCATTATTATTCAATTAAATCGGATTTAATTATGTCGCGACGGAAAATTCATTTAGTCGGATTAAACCAACCAGGCCCAAAGTGTGTTGTGTTTGGGTTTTCTAGGTCAAACCAAGATCAATTAAGCGTATCAGATCATGTGAATACAACAAAGTAAGAATGCGGAAAATACTCACTTTGATCGGATTTTGGATGCGTTGAACACAAAAATTTTCCTCCTTAATGAATTCGGCCAAACCCTTTTGTTTTGATCTTCAAGCTCCAAGTTTTGAGTGTTGATTCAAAGCACAATTATTGGTTTCCCTATCACCTTTGAATGACTCCTTATGTGTGCTAGCACTTGTGAGTTTTGAATCAAAAATCAAAGGAGATGAACCCTAGGTTCACGCCCAAAATTGGAGAGAAAAAGAGAAGGCCATCCGGCCATGAAGAAGATAGAAAGAGAGAGATGAGGGTTGTGTTTTTGTTTTCCAAAAACCTAATACCAAAAGTCACACAAAGTTTTGGTATATGCTTTTCCAAAAAGCAAAACAAACATTTGGAGGGAAAATGGCATTAATTGCTCTCAACTACTCCCATCACTCAAAAAGTGACTTGAATCACATCACACAAAGTTGATGTGACTTCCATCACAAAAGGTGACTTGTGATGTGACTTGTGGGCCCCACTTTAATTCAAAATCCGAGTGGGCCCGCAACACATTCCGGGCTCGGGTTCGTTAATTCCAAATTAACGAATTTTCCATTACGACGTAATTAAATCAAATTTAATTAAATAATTATGCATAGTAAAATTACTATTGACGTCGCTCGCAAATTAATTCTAAACTAATTCGTTTGCCCGAATTAAAATCCAATTTTAATTCCGCGTCGAAATCTAATTTCGTTTAATATATCGAATATATTATTTATCGATTAATTCCAAATTAATCGTTCTCTCTCTTTAAATAGTATTTTATCCCAGATAAAATCTCTCCGCAATTAATCCTAGATTAATTTTCTCTCTCATCTAATTAATCCCAGATTAATTATGTTCGAGTCATACGTCATCGGTGAATCTTCAGGAAGTGACCCATGAGATCCCTGGATATGTTGGCTGGTAAATCCTGTCGTCGGACTATCCGAACACGTACGTACCTAATACTACGTTTTTATCAATTTACAAGACATGGTTGGCTTCTAGCAAAGCACTGTGCCTACCCAATTCTCCAGAAATATTCTTTTAAGGAATATGTAATCTATGTCAGGCGTAGTATACGTAGTATTGCGTATTGCGATCCAGTATCGAATGTCACATGCTAGGACTGGGGCTGGAATTGTGTCTGCCCCGTACGAAGCATATATCAAATCTCTGGTAACTAGTCTCTATAATCGGATAATCATGACCTAGTCATATTATCCCGATGACTGCAGTACTAAAGAGTACTAGTTCCGTATCCTGCATGATCATCATCTCCGTATGACTGGAGTGATACTTCCATCTTGACATTACACCCAATACACTACGATTCTCAGTATACCCAAAAGAGGCGTACACAGAACCTTTTAAAGCCATGGAAGACAAAACCAAAATATACTGATTTTCGCAAGTATTAGCGATGTAAGTCTTAGGTTAAGACCAAATACACCTACCATGATTCGGACTTCCATAGACAAATAGTCATACTACTAATGGAATTCTGAAGGGTCTATCCAGAGCAAAGCTATTTCTGTACCATCTGTAAACACAACCTCCTATTACACTTGCATGAGTATCCAATACCCAAATATATGAGAACTATGCCGTTATGCTCCCACAACGCGCACAAGTGCAATACTAGTCTAATCCGCATTATCGATGTCCAATCTCGATAATACGATGACTAGGGATGTTTTAATGATTAAACCTTATTGGATTAATATTGTCTCATATCTTATTAATCTGGAACTAATCATATGGACTTTTATAATTTATATATCCCAGTAATCAAATTACAAATGATAAAAAAGCAATTTCATTTGTCACATAGTTAATTTGTACAACAACACCATGTTCTGTACAAATAGTGATGTTATGTGTCATAATTGTCCAACAATCTCTCACTTGGCCTATAGCTAATCACTCAAGTGTCCTACACCTGAACTATGTACGGGTCGCTCAAATTTCTGCTGAGAAACAGCTTTCATCAGCGGATTTGCAAGGTTATCATCTGATGCAATTTATACGATCATCACATCGCCACGATGTATGATTCGAACGAATCAGATGAATAGTTGAAGTATATACATGGATCGTTGATGAGACCTGTTAGCAATTTTAAGGGTCTCAAAGATCATAAATCAAGCATGAACATGTGTGAATACAATCGAGAAGTCACTGAATACTTACATCGAGCGGTTGAGCGACGCTTGAGGCAACAAAAATTCTTCAATGCCCTCTTTACTGCTCACGGCAGTGCACTACATTCCCTCACTGGTTTCGGCCATTTTGAATCAACTTCCAAGCTCCAAGCTTGGTCGTGGTGATTCCCGACTCATGGGTGGACTTCTCTATCACCTTCGCAAGTCTCGTAAGTGTGCTAGCACTTGAGATTTTGCCACAAAATCCCACTCCAAGCTTCCACTCTCTCGGTTTTTTGAAGAAAAATAGTAAGCAGTTTTTGGCCCATTGGGCGTGAGGATAGGAGAGAAAGAGAGAAGAGAGAGTTATATTTGGTTTGTGAAATTTGTGTATCTTATACACACATGTGAGTTTCACATTCATTTCACATTCATTTGGAATGAATTTGGCTTTTAAAAGTCAAACCATTAAAGCCAACAACCACACATATCACTCAATCACATCAATCACAAGTTGTCAAGTCACATCACTCAAAGTGATAAGTGATTTGACGCTTGATACGACTAGCGATTTGACGGTTGATTTGACGTGCCGCACTCGAATTCGAAATGCGAATGCGCTAGTAAATAATCCCGGGCTCGGATTCGCTAATTCCAAATTAACAAATTTTCCGTTGCGTCGTAATTAAATGATTACGCCTAGCGAAATCACTATTCACGTGGTTAACGAATTAATTCTAAATTAATTTGTTCGCCCGAATTAAAATCTAATTTTAATTCCGCGTCCAAATATAATTTCTTTTAATAGATCAAATATATTAATTAATCTATTAATTCCAAACTAATCGTTATCTCTCTTTAATGATATTTTATCCCAGATAAAATATCTCCGCAATTAATCCCAGATTAATTTTCTCTCTCATCTTATTAATCCCAGATTAATTTAGAGTGCGAGTCATACGTCATCGCTGAATCTTTGGGAAGCGACCCATGAGATCCCCGGATATGTTGGCAGTAAATTCGGTCGTCGGACTATCCGAACACGTAAGTACCTCGTACTACGTTTATACCGATTTACAAGACAAGGTTGGCCTCTAGCAAAGCGCCATGCCTACCCAATTCTCTGGAAATATCCTTACAGGAATATAAGGATCTGTATCAGGCGTAGTATACGTAGTATTGCGTATTTCTATCCAGTATCGGATGATCACATGCGAGGCTTGGGGCTGGTGGTACAATGTTTGCCCCGTATGAAGCATATATCGGATTACGAGCAACTAGTCTCATTAATATCGGATAATCATGACCAAGTCATATTATCCCGACGGTTGCAACCTTATTTAGAGAACCAGTTCTGTATCCCTGCGTGATCATCAACTCCATATGACTGGAGTGACACTTCCGTCTTGACATCACACCCAACACACTACGATTCTCAATATACCCAGTATTGGCGTACACAGAACCTGTTAAAGCCCTGGACGACCGCAACCAAAGTATATTGATTGTCGTAAGTATTAGCGGTGCAAGTCTCAGGTTAAGACCAAATACACCTACCCTGATTTCGGATTTCCATAGACACATAGTCATACTACCAATGGAATTCTGAGGGGGGCTTATCCAGAGCGAAGCTGTTTCCCATACCATCGGTGAAACACAACCTCCTATTACACTTGCATGAGTATCCTATACCCAAATATATGAGAACTATGTCGTTGTGCCCTCACAACGCGCACAAGTGTAATACTAGTCTTTTACGCATTCATCGATGTCCAATCTCGATAATGCTCTGACTAGGGATATTTAATGATTTATCCTTCGTGGATTGATACTGTCTCATATCATTCTCAATCCAGGAACAAATCACAGGGACCTCTTATCATTTATATATCTAGGTGATCTAATCACAAATGATAAGAGTGCAATCTCCTTTGTCACATAGTTAATTTGTACAACAACACATGATCTGTACAAATAGTGACGCTATGGGTCAATTGTCCAACAATCTCCCACTTGGCCTATAGCCAGTCACTCGAGTGTCTTACACCCGAACTATGTACGGTTGGCTCAAATTGCTGATGAAGACTTTCGTCAGCGGATTTGTATGATTATCATCTGATGCGATTTATACGATCATCACATCGCCACGATGTATGATCCGAACGAATCAGATGAATATTGAAGTATGTATCTGGATCGTTGATGAGACCATTAATTCTTTAGCCTGTGCTCAAGCCTAGCTCAACTGCTAACAGAACTATTCCTAATCAATTAGATTTATTATCAACCCAGAAGGCTTCTATTGTCGCTTCAGCTGCAACAATAACCCGCATTTGTTGTTTATTCGGTAACAATATCTTGCTTGGAAGATTTCCATCTTACTGTTCCGTTATTCAAACTGTATAGTACCGTTTGTGACTTTTAGTCGTCTTTATCGGTTTAGGAAACTTGCTACAGTGATCCCAGTCACTTCAAGTTCTCCTTCTCCATAGACTAAGATAGCATCCTTAGTTCTTCTAAGATACTAATGGATGTTCTTAACATCAATCTAGTGACTATCACTTGGATTGGCCTGTTTGTGAATCCATATGCTCAAAGCGTATGAGACACTAGGTAACGTACATTTTTCAATGTACGATTCCACGGAGAGTTTTCGAAAGCCAAGCTTTCACCGATTGTTATTATGGGAATATCATTTCCAAGAAATGACATATTATCATTATTTATAGGACAACCACTGTCAGTGCGCTCCCACTAACCTCTTATATACACAAGAATCATTTTCGTTTTGAAATAAATCATATACCATTATGATTACATCAAAACGATAATTCCTAGAACCTATGCTTGCTTCAATCCAAACATGGATCGAATAACCCGCAAACCTTGTTTGCTAGTTTGGTACGACAAAACCAACAGGATGTTGTAAACATCCTCCAAAAGGTTTCTTTTTCAGGAAAGCGATTTTCCCATAAAGTTGGCATATTTTATAAATGAAACACGCAGCTTTAGCAAGCATTATCCAAATGGATTTACCGTGGCAACAGGTAAAAGGTTGAATCGAAATCAACACAATGTTGATAACGATACCTTTCCGCTAAAAGCCTAGCTTTATACGTTGGTATGTTGCCATTCCATGTATGTCTTCCTTGAAGACTAATATAGTACCAATAAGCACAATGCCTTGCGGTACATCAACTAGTATCCAAACTTGTTGATTTACATGGAATCCATTTCAGACTCATGACACTTTGTCATAATAAGGAGCCGATACCTTGTATCACTTCCTCATACGTAGTCAGTTGGTATACCTCAATAAGATTAACATCTTTATGAGGTGAGATCAGAAACTCATACCCCAGGTTGTTTTCTGACTCTCTCCGACATATGTGGTTCTTGTGTATTCGAAGATTATTGGTAATAGTTTCATCCTTGATGAACTATTTATGTTCTATTAAGATTCGGTGCCTTGAATAGTATCACTCTGATTTTCATCGAGTTTTACTATCCTCCCACTTACCACTGCATATCGGTATTCCTCTTAGGAAAATCGCATGGTGAGCAACAATCTAATTGTTCTCTTGTGAGTTGTATAAGTACAATACTTATGGTATCCCTAGGATAACCTACAATTGGCACTTATCCAATTTGGGCTTTAGTTTGGTATCATCCAAACATATGCCTGGCATACCAAAATATTCAGGAATGTGAAACCCAGGTTCTTTCCTGTTCATATCTAATATGATACCTGTTCAAACAGATTTTTATGGAACCTTATTCTAAATAAGTTCTTGCACTGTTAATGCTTATCCGTTGAAGGAAATGGTAGCTCAAAGCGACTCATGATTAACCTTATCATGTCTAACATAATTGGTTTATCCGGTTCGGACACACCGTCAACTTGACGTGTTCCGGGAGGAGTCCTCATTGAAAGAATACTATACTCTTTCAAGTATATTAGAAACTTATTGCTTAAGTATTTTCCATTACGGTCTTACCGTGACAGTTTAATACTTTAGCCGATCTGTTTGTCTATTTCGTGTCGAAACTTTAAAAGTTTCCGATTTTGTTCTTAAAAAGAAACACATAACCATTACGCGATGCCACATCCGTAAAGGTCACGAAATATTCATATCCACATCTAGCCTAGCTAGACATGGGCCCACTTGCTTCACTATGAACTAGGGCTAACAGGTCGGTGGCATTTGCACTTTTACCAAGTAAATAGTATTTTAGGCACTTTGCCCAATAACCTAGATTCGTAGACTTTATTTGATTAGAATCAAATTAGTCCTAGTACCCACTCTTCGAAAGTGTGGATATACGATTCTTGTTTAATTGTGTCCCGACAACAATGCCACAATATGTTTCTCCTGATCAAATCAGTTTGAGCTGTTTGTTTGTCATGTTATATATTTGAGATTTATTTATATTCAAAATATAAATGCTGTTATTCACATCTAATGTGTTTATCTCAATATCATCTTTATATAATAAAACACTTTAGTGTTCTAGAATATAAAGGTTCACCCATAGTGGGTTAAACACTGATATAGAGATAATGTTTCTAGTCAAACTAGTTACATTATAACAGTTTCCAATTTAGGTACACACCCGAAGGTAGTTCCTAAATTAGGTATCTACGGTTAAAACAGCGATTTTCGTCCCGTTTCCAATTCGCTGATTAATCTCAATTGATGTCAGTATCCTTTCAAAACAGATTCTGAACATCAATATATATTTATTTATGTACCACACTAAGTATCTAAAATCCAATTTTAATACTAGTAGTGAATACATTTATGACAAACATATTTGAAGTCAGAGCCTTGCTCGTCTTCAATTCCTTCATGTCTGCTTTGTCCAAACAGCAGTCACGCTTCCGCGATCCCGTTTGCCACATTTAAGCAGACATTTTGGGATATGTCCTTTATCTTCCTAGAAGATTAAAAATTTTTGCCTTTGCCGTTTCAACACTCCAGAAGCCTTTGGCCAAGCCTTGGCCTTCTAGAATATCGAAGTAAGGTGCGCCTTGCGCTACTTGCCTAATTGCAAACTTTGACTTTATCTCCTTGAGAATAGTCATTAACTCTCCAAGAGTTACTTATTGCAATTTAGTACTTCTAAAATCTAAGCATATATTTATGAAGATCCTTCAATTTCATTATCATACTTTAAGGATCTAATCCTTATTTCTGATTAGAAATTTAGGAGTCTACTGCGACAAGCTTAATGGATTAAGCACTAAGTTATCATCACATAATCTTCCAAAGATTATGCTCTACTGTTTGCTTAACTTCGGGCTTAGGCCTAATATATTATTTTATCAAATAAAGTAACTTATTATTTTTCCAGGACCATCCTGAAATTATTCCCATTTTGAAAATTAAACCATTTAAATACATTTTCCCTAGGATTATGTATTAAACGTCAATCTTTCAATTTATATCTTGATTCTAATAGTCCAACTATTTAATCAACGATTATAGTACTATTTATTATAATGATTAAATAGTCCAACTATTTAATCAACTATAATTTAATAGATTAAAATCAATTATATTGATTACTATAATCCAATTATAAAATCAACTATAAATGAATAGTTTGAATATAGTCCAACTATTTATTAAAACAACATTTAAATATTAGTCCAACTAACATTTAATTTATTTGACGAATTGATATTTGTTTGAGCACGTATGGCAAGTAATTAAACGAATATTGCGAATTCAATTCTTGCCTCCCACTATTTTTCGGCGAGCCTCTAACCCTCTGTCGAGTACTCGGGAAACCGCGTTTCCTAGTGGGCTAGGATCCCGTTAAATATCACACAATCTTGACTTTGGCCAACAAATTGTATGATAATTAACTAGGTAGATCTCTAAGATCGATTGGATCCAATCCAATTCCTAGATCCGGTAGGGGGACATCCAAGTCCGAAACATATATCTTATATATGCCAATACATCCAATGTATTACCTAACCTTTTTCCTCTGAATCAACTAAGCCTTGGCTTTGGCACAACAAACTTAGTGATCCCAGTTAAGCGTGACCCATTGACCATGGAAAGCTTCGTAATCAATGTTGATGGACAAGAAGTGGTCTTGACTTTGGCCAACAAACCACAACTTGGACAAGACACTGACATGTAACAAAGCCTCGTGATTCAAACACATCCTCGACAGACAAAGGCCTTGACTTTGGCCAACAAGCCAATGCCAGTCTCGGATTTTGAGTGAGAATCACTCAATGGAAGGAAAGACACTTAATATTGTTTGAGGGTTTTTCGAGTGCAAATTGGCAACCAATTTATTATCTTTGTTAAGGTCTCATCATCATACACCCTTAAACATGCATTCTAAACACATAATAAAGCGCATATGATAAAATAATAATGATATGTGGATGGATACTTTACACATTGATCCTAGATCAAATCTCTCCCTTTCTCTCTCCCACTAGCACATGTATTACTTCTACCCGTTACCCGTTACACTACACTTCTAAAGAAACCTCATTTACATTGAGGGGAATAGGTGAGAAGAGAATACAAAGAATAAGGAGGTGATAAGGCTGGACACGCAGGTCCAATTTAATAAATCAAATTTATTACAACAATTTCTAAAATTGCCCCACCCATCTAATATCCATCCGATATACATTATTCATGCATCGCAACCATGTATTCACACAAGCATGTTATCAATCAATCTAATCAAATTAATTAATCTGATAATTAGTGATCATCCAATGTTCAAACAACGATTTGATTTGCACGAGTTAAACTCATTTTGCGAATAAGTATTTAAAGTACGAATTCTCGAATTAAATTAAACTACACAATTAAATCCCATTTAATATGCATTCAATTCTAATTCGCTATTTAATTCCAAATTAAATACTACACTTTATTATAAACCTTTTACGACTTAAATTCCAAATTTAATCGTTACGGGCGATTAACCTCCAACGTCAATTTAATTAAAGTCCAATGGGCTTTTAATTAATTTCTTGAGGCGTGGACTTTTGGTCAAACCGGAACCAAAAATCCAACCAGTCCACCCCGGGAGTTACCCCATAAGCCTAGAAATCAATCTGGCCCATTAGGCCCAATTAAACTTTAAAGGTCCATTAAGTCGCATTTGGGCTTTATGGATGCGGTTTTAGGCCCAATTGGATCCAATCTAATTTGCCTAAACCCAACTTTGTACAACAAAGCCAATAAGCCCATTACAACATAACAAGCCCAAATCCAATTTAAGACTCAATTAACTAAATTACTAAAATCCAATTTTACAATTTAATTAATCAAAGTGCATTAACATAATTAATCACCCAAATCATTATTTCAATAAACATATTAGGCTAATTAATCATGCTCATCTACATTAAAAATGTCTAAAACATTTTAACAAAAATCAAACCAATTACATGCTCTTATGCTCTCGGCAATTTGGGGAATTTATGTCCGATTCAAACTCAATCCAATTAATTCCACAATCGACATTAAATCATCATCCCGAATGATTTCCAACACATCCAATTGTCAAAATTAAAATCACCAAGACATTTTAGGGCATCACCTATTCGGCAACTCAACAAAATTGGGGAAAAATATTCCAAAAATAATTTCAACAAATTGATCCAATCAATCCTCAATTAAAACATATTTAAGCATACTAAATCATCCAATTTCATTAATCATGCTCAAAATCAAGTTTGCCCAATTTTAAGCCCTAAATCAATTTCATGCTTTTAACCAAGCTCTGATACCATTGTTAGCAATTCTAAGGGTCACAAGGATCATAAATCAAGCATGAACATGTGTGAATACAATCGAGAAGTCGTGGAATACTTACATCGAGCGGTTGAGCGACGCTTGAGGCAACAAAAATTCTTCACTGCCCTCTTTACTGCTCACGGCAGTGCACTGCATTCCCTCACTGGTTTCGGCCATTTTGAATCAACTTCCAAGCTCCAAGCTTCGTCGTGGTGATTCCCGGCTCATGGGTGGACTTCCCTATCACCTTCGCAAGTCTCGTAAGTGTGCTAGCACTTGAAATTTTGACACAAAATCCCACTCCAAGCTTCCCACTCTCTCGGTTTTTTGAAGAAAAACAGTGAGCAGTTTTTGGCCCCTTGGGCGTGAGGATATGAGAGAAATAAAGAAGAGAGAGTTATGTTGGGTTTGTGAAATTTGTGTATCTTATACACACATGTGAGTTTCACATTCATTTCACATTCATTGGAATGAATTTGGCTTTTAAAAGTCAAACCATTAAAGACAATAACCACACATATCACTCAATCACATCAATCACAAGTTGTCAAGTCACATCACTCAAAGTGACAAGTGATTTGACGCTTGATACGACTAGCGATTTGACGCTTGATTTGACGTGCCGCACTCGAATTCGAAATGTGAATGCGCTCGCAAATAATCCTGGGCTCGGATTTGCTAATTCCAAATTAATGAATTTTCCATTGCGACGTAATTAAATGATTACGCCTAGCGAAATCACTATTCACATCGCTAACGAATTATTCTAAATTAATTCGTTCGCCCGAATTAAAATCTAATTTTAATTCCGCGTCGAAATCTAATTTCGTTTAATATATCAAATTTATTAATTAATCGATTAATTTCAAATTAATCGTTATCTCTCTTTAATGATATTTTATCCCAGATAAAATATCTCCGTAATTAATCCCAGATTAATTTTCTCTCTCATCTTATTAATCCCAGATTAATTTAGAGTGCGAGTCATACGTCATCGCTGAATCTTTGGGAAGCAACCCATGAGATCCCCGGATATGTTGGCTGTAAATTCGGTCGTCGGACTATCCGAACACGTAAGTACCTCGTACTACGTTTATACCGATTTACAAGACAAGATTGGCCTCTAGCAAAGCGCCATGCCTACCCAATTCTCCGGAAATATCCTTAATGAAATATAAGGATCTGTATCAGGCGTAGTATACGTAGTATTGCATATTTCTGCCAGTATCGGATGATCACATGCGAGGCCTGGGGCTGGTACAGTGTCTGCCCCGTACGAAGTATATATCGGATTACGAGCAACTAGTCTCTTTAATATCGGATAATCATGACCAAGTCATATTATCCCGACAGTTGCAACCTTATTTAGAGAACCAGTTCTGTATCCCTGCGTGATCATCAACTCCATATGACTGGAGTGACACTTCCGTCTTGACATCACACCCAACACACTACGATTCTCAATATACCCAGTATTGGCGTACACAGAACCTATTAAAGCCCTGGACGACCGCAACCAAAGTATATTGATTGTCGTAAGTATTAGCGGTGCAAGTCTCAGGTTAAGACTAAATACACCTACCCTGATTTCGGATTCCATAGACACATAGTCATACTACCAATGGAATTCCGAGGGGGTCTTATCCAGAGCGAAGCTATTTTCGTACCATCGGTGAAACACAACCTCCTATTACACTTGCATGAGTATCTTATACCCAAATATATGAGAACTATGCCGTTGTGCCCTCACAACGCGCACAAGTGTAATACTAGTCTTTTACGCATTCATCGATGTCCAATCTCGGTAATGCTCTGACTAGGGATATTTAATGATTTATCCTTCGTGGATTGATACTGTCTCATATCATTCTCAATCCAAGAACAAATCACAGGGACCTCCTATCATTTATATATCTAGGTGATCTAATCACAAATGATAAGAGTGCAATCTTCTTTGTCACATAGTTAATTTGTACAACAACACTATGATTTGTACAAATAGTGACGCTATGGGTCATAATTGTCCAACAAGTCCATTAATTCTTTAGCATGTGCTGTAGCCTAGCTCAGCTGCTAACAGAACTATACCTAATCTAATTAGGATTATTATATATCCAAAACGCTTCTATTGCTGCCTCAGCTACAACAATATTTTGCTTTTGTTGTTTATTCGGCAACAGTATCTTGCTTGGAAGATTTCCAGATCACTACTCCATTATTCAAACTATATAGTACCCTTATTACTGCTTATAGTCATTTTATCGGTTTGGAAACTTACAACGGTGAACCCAGTCACTTCAAGTTCTCATTCTCCATAGTTTAAGAAAGCATCATTAGTTCATCTAAGATACTTAAAGATGTTTTTAACATCAATCCAGTGACTATCACTTGGATTGGCCTGATTGTGACTCAATATGCTCAAAGCATATGAGACACCAGGTCGCGTACATTTATTTCAATGTACGAGTTCTCGGAGAGTCCCAACAACTTTTAGATCTATCCTAGTAGATCTTTATTCCAAGAATAAAGGTTGTCTATCCCAAATATTCCATGGAGAATTTCATGAAAGCCAAGCTTTCACCGATTATATTATAGGAATGTCATTTCCAAGAAATGACATATGATCATTATATAGGACAATCATTGTCAGGTGCGCTCCCACTAACCTCCTTATATACACAAGAATCATTTTCATTTTGATTTAAATTATATACCATTATGATCTTATCAAAATGTTAGTTTCAAGAACGTAATGCTTGCTTAAATCCATAAATGGATCGAATTAACTTGCAAACCTTGTTTGCTTGTTTTGGTACGACAAAACCGTCAGAATATTGTAAACATCCTCCAAAAGGTTTCCATTTAAGGAAAGCGGTTTTGACATTAAGCTGCCATATTTCATAAATGAAACATGCAGCATTAGCAAATATTATCCAAATGGATTTAATCATGGCATCGGTTAAAAGGTTTCATCGTAATCGACACAATGTTGATAACGATACCTTTTCGCTACAAGTCTAGCTTTGTACGTATGTATGTTGCCATCCATGTATGTCTTCCTTGAATACTCATTTAATACCAATAGGCACAATGTCTTCCGGTATAACAACCAATGTCTAAACTTGGTTGGTATACATGGAATCCATTTCGGACATCATGGCACTTTGCCATAATATGGAGTCGATACCTTGTATCACTTCCTCATACGTAGTCGGTTTGTCTTCCTCAATAAGATTGACATCTTTACGAGGTGAGATCAGAAACCCATACCTCTCAGGTTGACTTCTGACTCTCTCCGACTTACGCGGTTCTTGTGTATTCAAAGATTGTGGTACAGTTTCATCCTTGATAAACTATTTGTGTTCCGTTAAAGAATCGGTGCCTGGAACAGTATTACTCCGATTTTCATCGAGTTTTACATTCCTCCCACTTACCACTGCCTATAGGTATTCCTCTTAGGAAAACCGCATGGAGAGCAACAATTACATTGTTCTCTTGTGAGTTGTATAAGTACTATACTTTGGTTTCCCTAGGATAACCCACAAATTAGGCACTTATCCGATTTGGGTTCTAGTTTGGTATCATCCAAACATATGCCTAGCATTCCCAAATCTTCAGGAATGAGAAACCTAGTTTATTTCCTGTTCATATCTAATATGAAATCTGTCTAATAGATTTTCATGGAACCTTATTCAAAATAAGTATTGCATTGTTTAATGCGTATCCCTAGAAGGAAAATGGTAGCTCAGAGCGACTCATAATTAACCTTACCATGTCCAAAAAAGTTCGGTTTCTCTGTTCGGACACACCATCAAATTGAGGTGTTCCGAGAGGAGTCATTTATGAAAGAATACTATACTCTTTCAAATATTCGAGAAACTTATTGTTTAAGTATTTTCCACCACGGTCTAACCGTGACGGTTTAATATTTTAGCCAGTCTATCTGTCCACTTCGAGTTGAAACTCTAAAAGTTTCTGACTTGTGTTTCATTAAGATACACATAACACTAACGTGATGCCACATTCGTAAAGGTTACGAAGTGTTTATATCCACTTCTAGCCTAGCTAGACATGGGCCCACTTACGTCACTATGAACGAGGGCTAACAGATCGGTGGCACTTACACTTTTACCAAGTTAAAGTTATTTTAGGCACTTTGCCTAATAAACTAGATTCGTAGACTTCATTTGATTAGAATCAAATCTGTCATAGTACCCACTCTTCGAAAGTGTGGATATACGAGTCTTGTTAATGTGTCCCAGACAACAATGCCATAAATAAGTCTCATCTGATTTATTCAGTTTGAGCTATTTGTTTGTCATGTTATACGTTTGAGATTCATTTATATTCAAAATATAAATACTGTTACTCACATCTAATGTGCTTATCTCAATATCATCTTTATAAAATAAAACACTTAGTGTTTTAGAATATAAAGGTATACCCGCAATAGGTTAAACTTAGATATAGAGATAATGTTTCTAGTCAAACTAGGTACATTATAACAGTTTCCTAATTTAAGTACATACCCGAAGGGTTGTTCCTAAACTTAGGATTCTACGATTAAAACAGCGACTTTCGTCCCGTTTTCGACTCGTAGGTCGATCTCAATTGAAGTCAGTCTTCTGCTTATCAGCAGATTCCGCACATCAATACATATATTTATGTACCACATCTAGTAGTGAACATGTTTATGAAAAACATGGTTGAAGCCGGAGCCTTGCCCCGCCTTCACTTCCTTCATTTCTACCTTGTCTATACGGCATTCACGCTTCCAGTGACTCCGTTTGCCACAGTTTAGGTAGACATCTTGGGATATGTCCTATGTCTTCCTAGAAGACTGTGATGATTTTTCCTTTGCCCCTTTTAGAATCTCTAGCTCTGCCTCCTTGAGCATAGCCATCAACTCTCTAGGAGTTTACTCTTGGTTCATAATGAACTTGCCCCAGCTGTCGGGTAGAGATTATAAGATCAAATCTTTGGTAGTCTCGGCCACGTAGGTAATGCCCAACTAACCTCGCTGATCGATGTCAGAAATCATCTGTGACACCTTATGCTCGATAGATGTACCCTCTGACATACGCGAGCGAAAAAGCTTCTTTTTCAATTAGTACTTCCAAGATCTAAGAATAAATCTATGAAGATCTTTAATTTCAACATCATGGTATAAGGATCTAATCCTTACTTTTGACAATAAAATTAAAGTGTCATTGCATCAAGCATAAAGGATTGAGCAATAAAGTTATCATCACCATGAGTCTTCCAAAACTCATGCTCTACTATTTGCTCATCTCCGGGCTCAGGCCCGAGATGTTACTCTATCAAATAGAATAACTTCTCAGTTCCCAGGACTATCCTGAGGTTCTATTCCCATTCTGAAAATTAACGCTAATCTTTCAGTTATCTTGATTCCAATAGTCCAACTATCCAATCAACGATTTCGGGTACTATTGATTATAATGATTACTATAGTCTAACTATATAATTAACTACAATTGTTCGGTTAAATTCAATATATTGATTACTATAATCCAATTATATAATCAACTATAAATGAAGTAGTTTGAATACAGTCTAACTGTTTATTTAAAACAACAATTAAATATTAGTCCAACTAATATATATTTTAAATTAATGACGAAAAAATGAAATGAGCGCGTATTGGCAAGTATCTAAACGAAATTAAAAATTTAATACTTGCCTCCCACTATTTTTCGGCGAGCCTCTAACCCTCTGTTGAGTACTCGGGAAACCTAGTTTCCTAGTGGGATAGGATCCCGTTAAATAACACACAACCTTGACTTTGGCCAACAAGCTGTATGATATTTAACTAGGTAGATCTCTAAGATCAATTGGATCTCATCCAATTCCTAGATCCAGTAGGTGGACATCCAAGTCTGAAATATATATCTAATATATGCCAATATATCCAATATATTCCCTAACATTTTTCCTTTGAATCAACTAAGCCTTGGCTTTGGCACAACAAGCTTAATGATTCCAGTTAAGCGGGACCCATTGACTTTGGAAAGCTTCGTAATCGATGTCGATGGACAAGAAGTGATCTTGACTTTGGCCAAAAAATCAAAACTTGGACAAGACATGCGATATGGAACAAAGCCTTCATGATTCAAACACATCCGCGATGGACAACGGTCTTGACTTTGGCCAACAAACCAGTGCCAATCTTGGATCTTGAGAGAGAATCACTCAATGGAAGGAAAATGCTTAATATTTTTTGAGGGTTTTTCGCGTAATTGGTAACCAATTAATTATATTTGATTATGTCTCATCATCACCCTTAACATGCATCCTAAAAGCATAATAAGGCGCGATAAATAAATTAATAATGATATGCAGATGGATATTTAAAACATTTTGTTCCTATAACAAATCTCTCCATTTCCTCTCTCCGCTAGCATAGCATTCTTACCTCTACCCAATTACATAACACTTCTAAAGAAACCTCATTTACATTGAGGAGAATAGGTGAGAAGAGAATATAAAAAGTCAAGAGGTAATAGGCTGGACACGCAGGTCCAAATTTAATAAATTCTAAATTTATTACAACAATTTCCAAAATTGCCCCCACCCATCTAATATCCATCCGATATACATTATTCATACATCACATCCATGTATTCACACAAAGCATGTTATCAATCAGTCCAATTAATTAATCTTTATTTAATGACCATCCAATATTCAAACAATGATTTGATTTGCGCGAGTCCAACTCGTTTAAGAATAAGTACTCAAAGTACAAATTCTTGAATTATATCAAACTACAATATTAAATCCAATTTAATTTGTATTCAATACTAATTCTTTATTTAATTCCAAATTAAATAATTACACTTTTAAATGTGCCTTTACGACTTAGATTCCAAATCTAATCTAAATGGGTCTCAAAGCCCAATTAACATCCAATGTCATTTAATTAAAGTCTAATGGGCTTTCAATTAATTTATAAGGCATGGACTTTGGCAACCAAAGCCCAATAAGGAATCACCATTTGCCAAAAATCAATTTAGACCCATTAGGCCCAATTAAATTTTAAAAGGCCCAATTATTATATTTGGACTTTATGGAAATGGTTTTAGGCCCAATTGGATCCAACCAATCAACCTAAACCAAACTTGGCCCAACCAAGCCCATTAAGCCCAAATACAACTTTATTAGCCCAATTCCAAATCAAGCCCAATTAATTAAATTCTAAAATTCCAAATATCACAATTTAATTAACTAAAGTGTAATAGCCATAATTAATTAGTTAAACTAATATTCCAAAATACCAATTACATTAATTAATCATGCTTTAATTAATCAACTTATGTCCAACACAAATTGAAGCAAAATCAATCCCAACATGCTTCCTAAGCTCTCGGTAATATGGTGATTTTGTATCAATTTTGATTTCAATCCAATTAAATCACAAACTAATATATCCCATGCATTTTAAACATATCCAATTGTCTAAAATTCAAAAATCACCAAGAGTTAGGGTTCCAAGTCTATTCGGCCAAGCCTCAAATTTGGGGAAAATTAATCCAATTAATTTTTCTTCAAATTGATAATGCACAACTCAAAGTTAACATATTATAAGCATGCTCAAATAAACAATTTGCCTAAAACATGCTCAAATCAAAAATACCCAAATCAAGATTAAGAACCCTAAATCCAATTTCATGCTCAATTATGGCTCTGATACCATTGTTGGGTTTTCTAGGTCAAACCAAGATCAATTAAGCATATGAAATCATGTGAATAAAACAAAGTAAGAATGCGGAAAATACTCACTTTGATCGGATTTTGGATGCGTTGAACACAAAAATTTTCCTCCTTGATGAATTCGACCAAGCCCTTTGTGTTGATCTTCAAGCTCCAAGCTTTTAGTGTTGATTCCAAGCTCAAGGATTGGTTTCCCTATCACCTTTGAATGACTCATTGTGTGTGCTAGCACTTGTGATTTTGAATCAAAAATCAAAGGAGATGAACCCTAGGTTCACGCCCAAAATTAGAGAGAAAAAGAGAAGGCCATTCGGCCAAGAATAAGATAGAAGAGAGAGATGAGTGTTGTGTTTTTGTTATCCAAAAACCTAATACCAAAAGTCTCACAAAGTTTTTGTATATGCTTTTCCAAAAGCAAAACAAACAATTGGAGGGAAAATGGCATTAATTGCTCTCAACTACTCTCATCACTCAAAAAGTGACTTGAATCACATCACACAAAGTTGATGTGACTTCCATCACAAAAGGTGACTTGCGATGTGACTTGTGGGCCCCACTTTAATTCAAAATCCGAGTGGGCCCACAAACACATTCCGGGCTCGGGTTCGTTAATTCCAAATTAACGAATTTTCCGTTGTGACGTAATTAAATCAAATTTAATTAAATAATTATGTCTAGCAAAATTACTATTGTCGTCGCTCGCGAATTAATTCTAAACTAATTTGTTTGCCCGAATTAAAATTCAATTTTAATTCCGCGTCGAAATCTAATTTCGTTTAATATATCAAATATATTATTTATCTATTAATTCCAAATTAATCGTTCTCTCTCTTTAAATAATATTTTATCCCAGATAAAATCTCTCCGAAATTAATCCTAGATTAATTTTCTCTCTCATCTAATTAATCCCAGATTAATTATGTTCGAGTTATACGTCATCGGTGAATCTTCGGGAAGCGACCCATGAGATCCCTGGATATGTTGGCAGAAAATCCGGTCGTCGGACTATCCGAACACGTACGTACCTAGTACTATATTTTTACCGATTTACAAGACATGGTTGGCTTCTAGCAAAGCACCGTGCCTACCCAATTCTCCAGAAATATTCTTTTAAGGAATATGTAATCTATGTCAGACGTATTATACGTAGTATTGCGTATTGCGATCCAGTATCAGATGTCACATGCTAGGCCTGGGGCTAGAATTGTGTCTGCCCCGTACGAAGCATATATCAGATCTCTGGTAACTAGTCTCTATAATCGGATAAACATGACCTAGTCATATTATCCCGATGACTGCAGTACTAAAGTGTACTAGTTCTGTATCCTGCGTGATCATCATCTCCATATGACTGGAGTGATACTTCCATCTTGACATCACACCCAATACACTACGATTCTCAGTATACCCAGAAGAGGCGTACATAGAACCTGTTAAAGCCCTGGATGACCAAAACCAAAGTATACTGATTGTCACAAGTATTAGCGATGTAAGTCTCAAGTTAAGACCAAATACACCTACCCTGATTCAGACTTCCATAGAAACATAGTCATACTACCAATGGAATTCCGAGGGGTCTATCTAGAGCGAAGCTGTTTCCGTATCATCGATAAACACAACCTCTTATTACACTTGCATGAGTATCCAATACCCAAATATATGAGAATTATGCCGTTATGCTCCGACAACGCACACAAGTGCAATACCAGTCTATTCCATATTATCGATGTCCAATCCGATAATATTATGACTAGGGATGTTTTAATGATTAAACCTTAGTGGATTAATATTGTCTCATATCTTATTAATCTGGAACTAATCATATGGACTTTTATCATTTATATATCCCGGTAATCAAATTACAAATGATAAAAGAGCAATTTCCTTTGTCACATAGTTAATTTGTACAACAACACCATGTTCTGTACAAATAGTGATGCTATAGGTCATAATTGTCCAACATGTTGTGTAAGCTAACTTGAATTTTGAATTCAAAGTGGTGGGAACCCACTAACTTACATCAACTTATCATATGTGTGATGGAAGTTGTTGGATGTATTTATTACAACTTTTAACACACAACACACATACTTTTTGAAGTCAACAAATGAATATAGTTTGGAACTATTCATCCATATCTTTCTCTCCAACAACCGTGAATGCCTCTCTCCCTTCGGAAAATTTTGTTTCAATTTTCCATCAAAGCTAGCACTTTGTGAGTTGATTTAAGGTGATTGGGAAACATACCATTGAGTTTGGGATTCAAATCTAAGCTTGGATCTTCCATCTTCAAAGAAAATATTTGAACTTCTCATCCAAATCAATGTAAGTTTTTTTCGTAACTCACTTGATTATTCACACACGAATCACGCTTAGAGATCCTTGCCATGTCTAGGACACTAACACTTAGAACACTACTAACTCGGCTTAACTATTATATATTTAATCATGATTAGAGTTTGTTTTATGATTTGTTATTATGAGCAATGGAATATGAAGAATGGAGCAATTAATATGTTTCGGAGCCTAACGGAAGCATCAAACGCGCTCGGGAAGAGTAAGGCGCATGACGTGAAGCACCAGCAGAAAGAACCACTGGCGCCGCGACGCCCAACTTCTTGGCGCAGCGGCGCTTGCACCCCTCCATACACCTTTCCCGTAGCTTTGGCACCGCAGTGCCTAAAGACCAGCGTCGCGGCACCCCGAAACAACCTAAAACCCTGAATTTGACGTCTTTGATGCGTATTATGATTCCGAGGCCTCCCTATATAAAGCCAACTTCTCCCAAACCCTAAAAGGGAGCGAAAATCGGAGAGAAACAAGAGAGAAACACACAACAAAGAGCCACAATCACAATTCTTATAGAGGATAACGAATAACTTCAAGGAAACTATGATGTCTCTCCGATCTATTCAGGCTATCTCTCTATTCTGCATGGAGAACTAATCTCCTAGGCAAAGCTAAGGATGAACTCTTGTATTTGAATATCTATGTTTATGTTGTTGATTTCTTATGAACCTTTTAACGTTTAATATAATTGATGGTTGTTTTTCTTTATTATCCTTCAATTTCTGAATCTAGAAACTGTGTTTTGTCAACTCTCATATAGATCCAGTCATGCTTCTTCTATGTGTGATTTGTGAACCCAGTTGTGACTGGTAAAAATTGTTTTATGTGTTGGTCTTCTGCTGCAGTATTTCCTGAGGGTATATTATCGACGTTAGATAGCTCGTAACGATAACTTTTGTGTGCTGTAACATAGAGAAAATAATCATTGATTAACTTAGAATTGAATATGGTTAGAATTTAATATCCTCCGACTGTTGGTTTGGGATTTGAAACTTTCAGTTAAGTAATAACAAGAATCAATAACTGAATATAGGAGTTTGGTACGAGAGGGATTCCAGATGCTTTACCATATCTCTCTACTGATTTTCCTAAAGGGGAGCGAAAATCGGAGAGAAACAAGAGAGAAACACACAACAAAGAGCCACAATCACAATTCTTATAGAGGATAACGAAGAACTTCAAGGAAACCATGATGTCTCTCCGATCTATTCAGGCTATCTCTCTATTCTGCATGGAGAACTAATCTCCTAGGCAAAGCTAATGATGAACTCTTGTATTTGAATTCTATGTTTATGTTGTTGATTTCTTATGAACCTTTTAACGTTTAATATAATTGATGGTTGTTTTTCTTTATTATCCTTCAATTTCTGAATCTAGAAACTGTGTTTGTCAACTCTCATATAGATCCAGTCATACTTCTTCTATGTGTGATTTGTGAACCCAGTTGTGACTGGTAAAAATTATTTTATGTGTTGGTCTTTTGCTGCAGTATTCCTGAGGGAATATTATCGACATTAGATAGCTCGTAATGATAAGTTTTGTGTGCTGTAACATAGAGAAAATAATCATTGATTAACTTAGAATTGAATATGGTTAGAATTTAATATCCTCCGACTGTTGGTTTGGGATGTGAAACTTTCAGTTGAGTAATAATAAGAATCAATAACTGAATATAGGAGTTTGGTACGAGAGGGATTCCCGATGCTTTACCATATCTCTCTACTGATTTTCCTAAGTATTTATCCATATTTTTTACTTTACTTTATCAAATCAATCTATCTTTTTCTATTAAGTTATTGCTAATGTTTTTGTTTGAGTAAATTAGTTCCTTTAACCATATCTCTGAGGAATCGACACCCCAACTATACTGCGATAACCGCAATTAACTACAAGTACTTTTTGGGCGTAATCAGACTATAATTCATTGAATTAAGTTATTGCAAGGCACTCAAATCCTCATTTTCACCATAAATTTCGCAAAGAATATTTTATAAAAATATATATATATATTTCATTTACATATTTCTGCTAGTACCATGAATTTGATGATGCCAATGAAGTAAAAAGGCTCAAAGATAAGAAGCTCAAAGAGATGAAGACTTTGGAAAAGATGATCAATACTAGCGACTTGATTTCGACGGTATCCAAACGTCTCAATATTAGCAAATCAAGTTAGATGAGTCAGAGAGCCAACATATTGATAAAGAGTCTAAATTGAGCTAAAAGATGACCAAAGAAACAAAGATTGATGAATAGCCAAAATGAGTTAGAAGATGATCAATAGAACAAATATGATAAAGAGACAAAAAGAGGATGAAAAAGACAAAGTAAGAGCCAAGTAAGATGAAAATCAAAGATTATAATTAAGAGGTAACATTAATTGTAAGTGAGTTTATTCAAATATTTTAAAGTTCTTAGGAATCATAAATTTTGTATCACTTGCATTTAACTGGCTTAAAATGCTTTAGAAATCATTTTCACTTTATTTGCAACAAAATGAATTTCAATGCACAAGTACATGAGAAAATAGTTTTGAAAAATTAGCAAACGGATGAATTAAATTTCAAATGATATACAGTTAGATAGATATTTATCTCTAATTTGTTTCAATTTAAACGGAACACAATTATGATAAATAGAACTTTTGCTAGAGATATATTACTACAACATGTTCATATATGTGTTTTCTGCGGACCTGTCACATTAGAAAAATTTCACAAAATTCATCTTAAGGTTTTTTAGGCTTTTTTTTACAAATGATACTCTATATGTTTAGTTTATGTAGAAATTTACAGATCCTGGTTTTGATTTTTCAAAAGCAAGTTATGGCCAAAATACTAAGTGTTGTCAGACTTGACTGGTCATCAGAAAGTTGATGAGACATGTATACCGGTCCCAGAGGTCTCAATAATCATTTTTAGAGACATTTAAGCTGTCAGATCGGTATACCAGTCTTGTAGACCGGCATACCGGTATCAGAACTGAAAACGGCTATAAACGGCTAGTTTTGCGCAAAATCTATAAATTGACTATTTTTCTCACTTGTAATTGATCTCTTGCATATATATTCATCATCTAATCATGTCAGAATATTCTTGAGAGTTTATAAACATCTTCAAATCATTTTCTCTCCAAAATCAAATTTAAAAAACACAATATTTTACATATTCATATTTTGCTAGTGAGCTTGTGTTTCATTTGGGTAATACACTCATTCAAATTTTTGTAATCTTTTGTGAGTTCCCAAATAGCAAAGAGAGTTTTAAAATCTTCTATATCTTACACTCTAAATTTGAAAAATCTTCAATTTTACTTCGAGGCTAGTTATAATCCTGTTTGGCAGCAAGTTATGGCAAAAGAATTGAAGGCTCTTGAAAAAACCCACACATAGGATTTAGTTGATCTTCCACCGGATAACTATGCTATTGGGTGTAAATGGATCTACAAAATTAAGACGAAATCTGATGGATTTATTGAACGGTATAATGCTCGTCTCGTTGCTAAAGGATTTTCTTAAGAGTATGAGATTGATTATGAAGAGACATTTGCCTCTGTTGCCCGACTCACTTTAGCTCACAGTTTATTAGTTGTTGTAGACTCCCATCAGTGGACACTAATTCAGATGGATATGAAGAATGCATTTATTAATGGTGACCTCTCTGAGGAAGTTTACATGAAGCCTCGACCTGGCCACCCTCATCCTCCTCATCAAGTATGTAAACTTCGTCGGGCATTTTATGATCTTAAACAGGCTCAATGTGCATGGATTGAGAAGTTCAGCACCATTGTTCATCAACTTGAGTTCACTTCTAGTGCTTATGATTTAACATTCTTTATTCGGCGAATAAATCATAGTTTTATTCTTCTTCTTCTTAATGTGGATGATTTGATTATCACAGGGGATGATGTGCATGATATTTATGACCTTAAGACCTCTCTTCAACACCACATTAAGATGAAGGATCTTGGTACTCTCAATTATATTATTGGCCTTGAGGTGCTCTCTGATAAGACTAGCTATTATCTATCTCAAACTAAGTATGCTTCTGATTTACTGGCTCATCCAGGATTGACCGATAGTAAGATCACATCTATTTTTCTTGATCCTCAGATTAAACTTACAGTAACTGATGATACTCTTCTTAATGATGTTACTCTCTAGCGTCAGCTCGTTGGCAGCTTGGTTTATTTAACGGTTACCCAGCCTGATATTGCCTATGCCATTCATGTTGTTAGTTAATTTATGTCAGCACCCCACACTACTCACTATAAAGTTTTTTTTTATTTACTCTGCTATATCAAAGGCACTTTATTTCATGGCCTCCATTTTTCAGCTCGTTCCTTTCTTAAGCTTCATGCCTACTCTGATGCTAGTTAGGCTGATAATCCCACTGATCACGCTCTACGGCTGGTCTCTATATATTCTTAGGAGACTCTTTTATTTCTTGGCATAGCAAGAAACAATCAGTGGTCTCTCACTCAATTACTGAATCTGAATATCATACGATTCCTGATGCTACACAGTAAATCATTTGACGTCACTTACTTCTTGGTGACATGGGTGTTCCTCATTCTCACGTTGCCTCTCTCTACTGTGACAATAAAAGTGCTATTTACATCACGAAAAATATGTCTATCATGAGCACATGAAACACATCAAAATTGATTGTCATTTTTTCGTCAACATCTCAGTTAAGGCACTGTTCGACTTCATGAAATTCCCATTGTAGAGCAACATGTTGATCTCTTTACCAAACTTCAGCTTCCAGGTCGTTTTCGTAAGTTGGTTTCCAAACTCAAGCTTGCTTCTCTACCACCAGCTTGAGTTTGCGCAGGTGTTAAGGAAATTATATTAAAACAGGATATCACTTCCTTATTCTAGGAAGATTTCGATCTCCATTATTATTATACATATTTATATTTTTCCTTTCCTAGTTTGGTTTATTGTATTGCCTATATAAAGGTTGTTATACTGTAATTATAATTAAATTAAAATAGAAAGATTATTCAACTCAATCTCTAACATAAAAGATGAAAAGTAAGTTTTTTTTAATCAAAATCAAGGAAACAATAAATCTTATTTAGTTGAAAATGGGATGGCAAAAATCCACATAGGTTCGGGGCCCCGTATGAATCCATCCCAATCGGGTTGAGTTTGGGATCTTGACTCATTCTTGACATCTGAATGGGGCCCTAAACCCAAATAAAATTTCCAATTTTAATTTTTTTTAAAAAATTAAAAAATATATAGACTATAAAAAGCTATTACCTTATTAAAATTAACAATATAATAAGTGGGGATCAGATCTCTATTTAACTCTTGTCCCATTCGGGAATAATAAGAAATATCCTCATTCGGTCAATTTTAGGTTTGGGATAGTTCAGGGTTTGTTAATAATTCAAATTCGGGTTAAGGGATCATTGTCCCCGTCCTATTGCCATCTCTAGTTATTAAAAATAATGTAAAGAATGATATAATTTATTTCGATAAATCTTTTAAGTAAAGAGATAAAATATTTGGTATATATTCTTTTGAATTGCCCTTAAGGAGTATGACTTTGTGGAAAATGGCTTAAAACTTGGTTGTCAGGTCATGAGGTCAAGTATAGAGGACACATTTCTTGTAAGAGCCTGTGACAGCCGGAGGTTTTACCTGCTCTATTTAAGCTCGGATCAGATGATTTGGCGATGAGATTTTCCACGTTTCTATATATATATTATCTTGAATTAATTGATTGAATTCTGGCTGCAGTAGGCCTTACAAAAGGACATGGGAAATTTTACTTATTGAAGGGACACAACAATGTCTATGGTTATAACTTTTCACTCTAAATCAAACTATTTAAATTTTGCATTTGATCATTAGATTTGAATTTTGAATCTCTAAATCCAAGACATAAGTCTCTTCAAAATCTGAATTGTTCATGTAAGAGTTCGGTCAGCCAAACTCAATTTATTTCTTAAACATGCTTACTATTGGGGTTTTATGCAGAATTACAAGGTTAGCGCAGCAGAACGCAGAAAACAGATTTTTCCGATTTCAAAAATATTTCTTGGGAAAATCAAATAAACTTATTTATTTAATTAACCAATACTTAAAATCTGAAAATCAAATTTCTATTAATTACCGATTTTACGCCAAAGTTTTACAATTTGATCATTTTGGTCCTTAAATAGTCAAATACATATTTAATTGATTCCAAATCAATCCCAAAATGATTTATGCATGTCTAATACATGAAAATACAATTTACAACACAAATCCCCATTTTTCAGAAATTACCGAGAGCACCCAATAATTTCCAAGATTTGCAATTTGATCCTTTTTGGTTCAAAACACATCAAGATCAAATCCAATCAATCCCAAATTTAATGTACATATTATATACATCAAATTACATTACATATATGAAAAGCCCTAAAATTGGATTAGGTTTAGAACCCTAATTTCACAAATTACACCAATTACACAATTTACAATAAATTGATAAAATCCAACACTATAATCTATTCAATACCACACCAATCAAGTCTCACCATCATGAAACAACTCAAGAACAATTATAGGTTAATTATGAATGGCTAGGAAACTCTAAAATGGCAACTTCACCATCAAATGGCTTAAAGATTACTAAATGAACAATTTCATTCAATCTTTAATTAATATACATGCTCATCTTTCAAACAAGATTACAACCATTTAAATTACAAACTAAAAGAGTAGAGATTCAAAATTAGCGACACAATTGAAGATAAGAATAATAGAAATAATTTCTATCTTGAAGGATGTTGAGAAATACTTACAAAATTTCCAAAAAGCTTAAGTTTTTCTCTTTGGTTTTCCTTCAAAATTCTCTCAACTCACTTTGTAATTTTTGTTGTAACTTGTTGTTATCAAAGAAATTAAAACAAAAAACCCATATGTATTTTTGCCCTTTAGTCGAGAGCCAAAGAATAAAAAATAAATAATAAGCTTTACAATTTTTTTTAATTTCAATTGGAACAAGTTTAACTTTAATAAATGATAACCATTATCTTTTATAAAGTAAATACCAAATGAACCTCTAATATCAAGCCATTTAAAAGATTTAATAAAGCAAGTCAAGACTTTAAGATAATTATTTAATTAATCAATTTAATTATTTAATAATTAAATAATAAATATAAATATCTTAAATATATGTATTGTATTTACATTAAATATCTCAAATATATATATTAATGATATATGTCAAATATCACAATTTGATATCTAATTAATGTGTATTTAATAATATCAAATAAGAAATACAAATACACATTAATTCAAAACAGACGATTAGGTCCCGATTGCATGTATTTTTCATTTAACCGTTAAACGAGTTATAAATAATCAGTATTATTCATAAATGTTACCCTAGTGCTCTACGAGTATATCTCATTAGTGAGACTCTCTAGGTTCAGGCATATCCGTCATGAAATCAAATTTCGTGTCCATAATTCACTCACCCGTAAATTATGACGAAAACGGATAAACTCTATGAACCATACGGGTCGAGGTCACTGCATACATACAATCCCTCCGTCACATGTATCAGGATTATTCCATAGATATAGATACAAACGTCAAATCTCTATAGATATAATCACGTCGACGTTTTTATTAGTAATCTCTTAATAACACTTAGAACTGATTTATACAGTGTACCACAGGCCTATGGATTTAATAGATTACTAATTCCATATTGAATACCTAAGCTCTGTACACAAAGCTGACATATCCTTTATTGATACACACAGGATATCCCGAGCATTAGTCCACACCCAACGAACAAACGGAGGTCTGATCTAAATTGATCGGTGACATGACTGCCATCTAAGTGTGGAGGATAACTCATATATCCACAGTGGTATCTCAAGTCAAAGAATCATTATGCTCACTCAACCCGAGAAGATTCTTATTGATGTTGGTGTACCATCAATTAAGAATCTTCAATGAGTCGTTCAGTGTCTATCCGCTATAAACACCTATACGTCTATACAAGTCTACAAGACTCATTGTTCATTGAGAAACCATCGAAATCCAAGATTCCAATATACGACATGTACCAGTCTCATGGGTTTACTTTACTAACCAAGTAGTATAAACCTTGACCAGGAACTGTCTAAGAATGACAACGTCATGATACAACTCAATGTCAATTGCGATGCTTTTGCAACAGTATCATAACTAATCATTCTAAGGTCTGTTACGTCTTTACCATATAAAAGATGATGTTTATATAATAGAAACTGTTTATGTTATTCATAATAAAAAGTTACATTAGTATTTACAAGGAAATACATAATGAAATTGGAGCTCAGAGCACCAACCCTAACAAAATCTCCCACTTGCTCTAGTGCCAATATCGATTGTATCTAATACCCATCGACTCCACAATCTCTTGAATAATATGGTACTTTCGTTCCACATGCTTCGACGTCTGATGCGCCTTTGGTTTTTTTGCTTGCGTAATGGCTCCAGTATTGTCACAGTATAACGGAATCATATTCTCGATACTTGGGACTACTCCCAATTCTGTGATAAAATTCCTAACCCAAACAGCTTCCTTTGCAGCTTCAGAAGCTTTAATATATTCTACCTCTGTGGTGGAATCAGCTGTCGACCCATGTTTGGAACTCTTCCAACAAACTGCACCTCCGTTAAAGATAAACACAAATCTTGATGTAGACTTTCTATCATCAGGATCTGATTGGAAATCGAAATCCATATACCCATTAACTTAGATTTTGTTTCCTCCATAGATAATAAACGTATCCTTAGTACCTTTGAGATACTTGATGATATGTTTAATGGCCATCCAATGGTAATTTCCTGGATTGGACTAATATCTGCTCCTCACACTAACTGCGAAGCTTATATCAGGCCTAGTACATAACATGGCATACATGATGCATCCCAAACACGAAGCATAAGGTTGATTATACATTCTAATCTTGTCATCTTCTGTTTGCGGATACATCTTCTTCGAAAGATGTAAGCCATGTCTGAACGGTATGTTTGTTGTCTTACAGTTACCAAAATTATACCGTTCTAAGATCTTATCTATGTTCGTTGATTGGGATTAACCCAATAAGCTTCCTTTCTCTATCTATATAGAGTTTTATGCCTAAGACATAAGCTTCACCCAGGTCCTTGATGGATAAATTCTCACAAAGGTAAGCTTTGATACCTTGCATCATCCTGATATCATTCCCAATGATAAGGATGTCATCAACATAGAGAATTCAAAATACCACCATACTCCCACTGACCTTCTGATACACACAGGATTCTTCCGAATTCTTGAGAAAACCAAACAATTTGATTATCTCATCGAATCGAAGATTCTAACTTCGTGAAGCCTGTTTAAGTCCATAAATGGACTTCTTCAGCTTGCATACCATGCCCGAGTTCTCACGGGATGAAAAACCCTCCGACTGTTCCATATAGATTTCTTCATCAAGAAATCCATTTAGAAAAGCCGTTTTGACATCCATTTACCAAATCTTGAAATCATGATATGCGGCAATTGACAATAAAATCCTTATAGACTTTATCATTGCAACTGGTGAAAATGTTTTATCATAGTCGACACCGGTTCGCTGCGAGTAACCTTTAGCTACCAGAGGGCCTTAAAGGTTTCAACCTTTCCATCGGGCCCACGTTTCCTCTTGTAAATCCATTTACAACCGATAGGAACAATTCCTTCGGGAAGCGGAACTAAGTTCCAAACTTGATTCTCATACATTGAGTCTATCTCGGATTTCATGGCGTCTTGCCACTTCACATAGTCGATGTCCAATATTGATTCTCTATAGGTAAAAAGGTCAGTCTCTTTAACTAAGAGAACATCGTGACTCTTTTCTTGTATCAAATACAAGCGTTCAAGAGGTCTAGATACCTTTTGTGACCTACAGAGTGTGTGTGTTGAAGGTTCTTCATCTTCTTGAACTTCAAGTTCCTCCGTTGGTTCATTAGTTCCAAGTTGTACTTCATCAAGTTCAACATGTCTATGATTACCACATTCAGATAAAAATTCTATTTCTACATATTTTGCGAAGCGAGTTATGAACACATTTTGATGCTCGGTATCATAGAACAAATATCCTTTCGTATTTGAAGGATATCCAACAAACCTAAGCTTCTGCCCTTGAGGCAAAAACTTATTTTGCTGAGCCATCCTGACGTATGTAGGACACCCCCAAATCTTAACATAACTAACATTCGGTTCCCTTCCGGTCCATATCTCATACGGAGTCATAGGAACAACTTTAGAATGAATCTTGTTCAAAAGATATGCGATAGTTAAAAGAGCATAACCCCATAAGTAATAGGGTAAATCTGTATAACTCAACATCGATCGGACCATATCCAATAAAGTTCGATTTCTCCTATCTGACACTCCATTATGTTGCGGAGTTCCTGGAGGAGTATATTGAGCAAGAATCCCATTCTCCTTTAAATAATCAGTGAACTCGCCACTCATATATTCACTACCTCGATCAGATCAAAGGCATTTAATATATTGACCGGTCTATTTTTCAACTTCATTTTGGAATTCTTTGAACTTTTCAAAGGTTTTCGATTTATGTTTCATCAGATAAACATAATCGTACCGTGAAAGATCATCGGTAAATGTGATGAAGTATGAATAACCACTGTGTGTAGTCTGACTCATGGGACCACATACATGAGAATATACGAGTTCCAATAAGTCAATGGCTTGGTGTCCAACACCCGAAAATGGGGCTTTGGTCATTTTACCCTGAATGTAAGATTCGTAAGTTGGATAAGGTTCAATGGTGAGATCATGTATCAAACCATTCTTAAATAATTGGGTTAGGTGTTTCACGCCTATATGACTTAACCGCATATGCCACAGTTCAGTATTATTTATATCAGATTGTTTACGTTTATTAATTTCAGTATTAAAGATATCTTATGTGGTGCGTAATATGTAATGACCATGCTCATTTGGACAACAATGGATCTGAATATTATAAATATTATATAAATACAAAGAACGATTATTAATATTTACATTATATCCTTCAGTATCTAATACAAAAAGAGACATAATATTCGCCACACATCCTGGCCTAAAATAACAGTCATTTAACAAAAGTCTCTCACTGGGTAAGGGAATCTCGCATATGCCCACTGCAACCGCATCCAGAGAGTCGCCACTCCCGAATCGCAACTGTATCTCCCTAGATTTTAGCCTTCTACTTCCCATCAACATCTGCAACGTATTGCAAATATGAATAGGACAAGTAGAATCTAAAATCCAATTAGATGTCATAGCTTCACAAGCCAATGAGATATCAATAATAGGAAAAATAAAAGTACTTGATGTCGATGCTCTTTCCTTCCTTATCTGTGCAAGATAGTCTGGACAATTTCTTTTCCAGTGCCCGACTTTCTGGCAGTGGTGGCACTTATCTTCAGAAGCTCTATTGGGTTTCGCTACTGTAGCATGCGGAAGAACATTGAAACCTTTCTTCTTCTTTCCTTTTGTCTTTTTCCCCTTCGACTTGGATTAGGAAGAAGAGGAAAGTGAAGTGGATTTCAAAAGGCGAGTCAGAACTCCCTTCCTTGAATCTTCTTCTACTATGAGAAACATCATGTGCAACTAACAGTAAGAGCAGTGAATCCCATTCATGTACATAACGAACTTGCGATATGACTCCGGGAGCGAACCGAGTATGACACTACATCCTAGAGTTTCATTGAGAGGTAAATCATGGCGCCTCAACTGCTCGATCAAGTGAAATATATGCGGGCTCACAGCCTGCCCCTCATTAAGTTTAGAATGAAACAGTTCCATTGAAACTCTATGAACCACGACCTGTTCCTGGTTCAAGAACGATTCACGAAGTTGTGTCATCATGTTATATGCATCGTGCATCTCAAAGTAAGTCTTCTTAAGCTCAGAAGAAAAAGAACTAAGAATAAATGATTTATCCCTTAAATCATCATTCTTCTATCTCTGGAAAGTCTCAAATTCTTCAGGAGATGCATCTGGAGATATAGCAAGTGGTAATGGACCTTCCAAAATATATCTCATCTTTTCGAAATTGAGGACAATCCTCAAATTAATATCACAATCCGCAAAGTTCTTAGCGCCTTTTAGCTTATCCGTATCAAGCATACGAGCAAAAGGATTGGTCGGAGGTGCCACCATCGTAAATCTATCAAATAGACAGCGAATCAACGGTTTGCAGATAAACAGATAAAAAAGTTTCATATTATATCATAAAACATTAACTAGATCATGGATTTTTAATTTAAAAATGCCTCTCCCACTATTTTATGCAAAACTGTAATCCCCAAACAGAATACAAAACATGTGATAATCAAATCATAACATAATAGTGAAAGGTGGACCCCATGAATATATTTCAGCTCACAGCTTTGGCACTTTCTCACTCAATAGTGACTCCTGGGTTTTCGGTCCTGGTCGTTTCTCGTTGTGACAGCTTTGACACGTTCACAAGAAGGCGTACCAGGGTTAAACTTGTCAATGGTGAATTCAAGATTCTTGCGAAACCCTGACAGTTTTGGCACGTTCAGGATTCCGCTTTCGCTTGAATTCACTTAATATCAAATATATCTGGTACAGATAAATTTCTACCAGCCATATCCTCATAGCTTTGGCACGTTCTCGGATATAGTCGCAGTAAAATTTATCGATAAGCGGTATTGAAAAGACGGACCAATTAATATGCATCAAATACATATTAAATTAAAAACTTTGGGGTAAAATCTGTTTACCGATTGTACCCCAAAGTTTTACAATTTGATCATTTTGGTCCTTAATTAGTAAAATACATATTTAATTGATTCCAAATCAATCCCAAAATTATTTATACATGTCTAATACATGAAAATATAATTTGCAACATAAATCCCCAATTTTTCAGTAATTGCCGAGAGCACTCAATAATTTCCAGGATTTACAATTTGGCCCTTTTTGGTTCAAAACACATTAAGATCAAATCAAATCAATCCCAAATTTAATACACATCATATATACATCAAATTACATCACATATATGAAAAGCCCCAAAATTGGATTAGGTTTACAATCATAATTTCATAAATTATACCAATTGCACACCTTACAATCAATTGATAAAATTCAACACTATAATCTATTCAATACCACACCAATCAAGTCTCACCATTATGAAATAACTCAAGAACAATTATAGGTTAATTATGAATGGCTAAGAAACTCTAGAATGGCAACTTAACCATCAAATGGCTTAAAGATTACTAAATGAACAATTTCATTCAATCTTTAATTAATATACATGCTCATCTTTCAAACAAGATTACAACCATTTAAATTACAAACTAAAAGAGTAGAGATTCAATTTTAGAAACACAATTGAAGATAAGAATAATAATAAAAATTTCTATCTTGAAGGATGTTGAGAAATACTTGCAAAATTTCCAAAAAGCTTAAGTTTTTCTCTTTGGTTTTCCTTCAAAATTCTCTCAACTCACTTTGTAATTTTTGTTGTAACTTGTTGTTATGAAAGAAATTAAAACAAAAAAACCTTATGTATTTTTGCCCCTTAGCCGAGAGCCAAAGAAGAAAAAATAAATAATAAGCTTTACAATTTTTGTTTAATTTCAATTAGAACAAGTTTAACTTTAATAAATGATAACCATTATCTTTTATAAAGTAAACAATAAATGGACCTCTAATATCAAGCCATTTAAAAGCTAAAGCAAATCATGACTTTAAGATAATTATTTTATTAATCAATTTAATTATTTAATAATTAAATAATAAATATAAATATCTTAAATATATGTATTATATTTACATTAAATATCTCAAATACATATATTAATTATATATGTCAAATAACACAATTTGATATTTAATTAATAAGTATTTAATAATATCAAATATTAAATACAAATACACATTAATTCAGAAATGACGATTAGGTCCCGATTGCATGTATTTTTCGTTTAACCGTTAAACGAGTTATAAATAATAAGTATTATTCATAAAAGTTGCTCTAGTGCTCTACGAGTATATCTCATTAGTGAGACTCTCTAGGTTCAGACATATCCATCACGAAATTAAATTTCGTGTCAATAATTCACCCACCCGTAAATTATGACGAACACGAATAAACTCTCTGAACCATACGGGTCGAGGTCACTGCATACGTATAATCCCTCCGTTACAGGTATCTGGATTATTCCAGAGATATAGATACAAACGTCAAATCTCTATAGATATAATCACGTCGACGTTTCTATTAGCAATCTCTTAATAACACTTAGAACTGATTTCTACAGTGTACCACGGGCCCATAGATTACAGATTGCTAATTCCATATTGAATACCTATGCTCTGTACACAGAGCTGACAGATCCTTTCTTGATACACATAGGATATCCTGAGCATCAGTACACACCCAACGAACAAGCGGAGGTCTGATCTAAATTGATCGGTGACGTGACTGTCATCTAAGTGTGGAGGATAACTCATATATCCACAGTGGTATCTCAAGTCAAAGAATCATTATGCTACTCAACCCGAGAAGATTCTTATTGATGTTGGTGTACCATCAATTAAGAATCTTCAGTGAGTCGTTCAGTGTCTATCCGTTATAAACACCTACACGTCTATACAAGTCTACAAGACTCATGGTTCATTGAGAAACCATCGGAATCCAAGATTCCAATATACGACATGTACCAGTCTCAACGGGTTTACTTTACTGACCAAGTAGTGTAAACCTTGACCGTGAACTGTCTAAGAATGACAACGTCATGATACAACCCAATGTCAGTTGCGACGCTTTTGTAACAGTATCATAACTAATTATTCTAAGGTCTGTTACGTCTTTACCATATAAAGAGGATGTTTATATAATAGAAACTGTCTATTTTTTTATTCATAAAAAAAAAATTACATTAGTATTTACAAGGAAATACATAATGAAATTGGCGCTCAGAACACCAACCCTAACACTGCTATAGGTGCGGTTGACCTAGCTCTTGAGATCGATTAATTTAACTTCATATTTTGAAATGACCTTACAAATCTAACCTACTATTAAAAAAAAAAAACATTATTCAAATGCAGGTTGGCTTGCTATATTCATAGCCATATGTTGTCTTTAAAGTTTTATAGATAATATATAAGATGATGAATTTGAGGAGTTAATTGAATTAACTTTCAGAAAGAGAGCCACACAGTATTAGATCAACGGAAAAGGCTAACCATCTTCTAGCTGAAAATAAATTCAATTGTCACAAATTAATTTTGTTTCCTTCTACAAGGTTACAATCTCTAATTGTAACTTTACAATATTTGTGATATTAAAGTCAATCATACACCTAGTCTCTAATTATGAATTTAATGATTTGAAGTAAGCCAAAAGGCCAACAAGAGGAGCATTGATGTAAGTGGTAGGCTCTGAATGTACAAAATCAGATCTAGAATCAGCATACGAGTCATTGATATCAGGTCCTCCAACAACAGCCCCTGTTAGCTCATTAGGATTTGAATTCTTGCTGTCATAATACAGGGTTCCATCTTGGCAACCTAACTTCCCTGGATGCTTAGCAATGGAAGGCAAAGACGAGCCGCGGTGATGTATCCTTTCAGGAAATTTTTTGCCATAACCAACCATGTATGACATGTTCAATGGGTTGCTTCCTAGTATATAATCAACCTGCATATCAATTTCCAAACTAAAAGTTTAAAGAATCGAACAAATCATTCATTGACTAGTACAAATTATTGCTCAAGTAACTGTTGCATAAACCTGGCCTTTGGCAACTTGTATGAGCCTGGAACACTTGATCACAACATTGCCACATTGTATATCTCTGTTAGCTTGTTTTAGGTAACGACTATAAACAATAAGGAGAAAGGATAAAGTTGTAGCATGTTGTAAATTACTTCCTCCAGGTTTGAACAGAAGCCCGCCTGATGTTTTTTTCAGGAAAAAAACAGAAGGAAGATTAACGGAGGAACTCGTATCACTATCATACAAGTCCAATGGATCAAAATTATAATTACCTGGTGAGTATGAGACAGATTTTGTAGGCGATTCAGGCATCATTGAGCATACAAATGCATCAGCGTTGGGAATGTAAGGATTGGTATCTGAGTTTAGTGTCGTGATAAACTGCCAATAACACAACGTTAAGAAGTAGCAAAATGTGTTCTGTTTTGGTGAGTTAGAAGTTAATAATATATTACTTACCCTGGAGACGAGTATATTAATGCCGGCATTCTTGTTATCCCATCCAAATTCAACTATGCTACCACCACTGGATAAGACAGTATTTGTATTGTTTCTTCCAGAGCCTAGCTTGTGTGTGTTCTCCACAACATAATTCCAGTAATTTGATGCCTTAGTTGCCCTGTATAGCCATGCCGCCCCCCACACCAATTCATCCTGTGATACAATTTAGTACATTTTTATAGCAATTATAAAAGCTATATATATCATGAATGATAAAAAGAATTTTAATTGAACTTCACATAACGGTTTTGCAATTGCACCTCCTGCGATTCCAAGAGGGTAATAAAATTGAAATTCGGACTATTGAAGTTGAAAAGGGAGTCATTGAACTTGAAATTTATACTATTGAACTTAAAATTAATATATGAACTTGAAATGTTTTGTATTCAATATTCAAAATTTCAAATTCAATGATCACTATTTCAAGTTCAATAGTCATTAATTCAATTTTATTATCCTCCCGATATCAGTTTTGGGAGATACAGTAGACGTGCCCTCTACATATACATACCTGGTAGCCACTAAAATCACAATAGAAGGGACACACCCAGTTTCCAAGAGAATTATTGTAGGATCCCCGATACCTATCCGCGAAGTCAAAAACCTATTCCATACAAAAATAATAATAATAATGAGAAAGCTTACCTCCGATGTACAAAAAAGTTTCTCTAAATTAATTTTACATACCGTTTTGGCTCTGCTGAGAAGCTTAGTAGAATAGGTAGGATCAGTTGATCTAAAGACAATGGAAGAAGCGGCAAGAGCAGCAGCAATCTCAGCAGAAACTTCAGAACCTGGAAAATATTTACTAACAGCATAAGGGGTTCTTGCTGTCTCCATGTCTTCAGGTCTTTCCCAGCAATCATGGTCACCATAAGGCTCACCAACTTGAACATAAACAATGCCTGGAACACTAGTGGCTTTAAGCAAATAATCAGTTGCCCATCGAATACCATCTAATGCGTGCTGCAAGTCCGAGTCCATAGATTTTCCAAACTCTGACACACTCCATGCCAGCATAGTTGTTGAGAATGCCATCGGAAAGTTAAATTTAACATTGTCACCGGCATCATAGTATCCACCGGTCAAATCAACCTGAGGAAAATTATTATTAGTATTCATTCTGAGATGACATTAGCCAATGTCAACTTTAATGCCAATAGTACTCTCTTCAGCGGGAAACAATTAAAACGCGCATAATTCAAAAATGATATAGAGATTAAATGAGAACTAAAACTAATAATAAGGTACATGTATTATGTATAGACAGGGGATACAGGGAGACTTACACCAATCTGAAAGCCATCTTCAAGTGCAGAATCTTTCCTCCAGGTCATCCTCTGATTAGAAGGCAATTTCCCGGACCTCTGGCCTTCATAAAACAAAATGCTCTTCGTTAATGCATCTCCATAATCATGTGTTACCACTATCGCCGCCATTGCCATCATCTCCACTACTACTAACAAACTCCGCATTGAACTCATCATCGTCTCTCTGTCTATTACAATGATAATCACTTATCAATCGAAGATATATAGACAGAGAAATGGATGGCCTTGAAAATGCAAGTGCAAGTGTAAAGAAATCAAAAACTAAAAGAACGTTTTTGTAATTCTCTAAAGAGAGAGAGTTATGCACTTACACAAATGGTGGCATGCACTTGCGTGGCAGCCGGTGAATTTTTGTTTCACTGTATTTGGTTCATAGGGCCGCCTTTCTTAAGAGCAATAATACTCGTGTAAGTTATCTTATTCATTTTTTAAAAAAAAATACAACAAAATTCTTTTTTCCTGAAGTGAAAGGAATGCTTGTTCAGGCCGTGATTTGAGTACGTAACCTCACAAACTTCCCACTTTAAAACGTTTTAATAGTGATATAAGTTTGTTAATTAAAGATACGAAAATCGAATTAAAGAGATACGAGAGCCCAAAATAAAAGGGTAAAGTGGAAACTGAAAAAGTTGGTTACCTTTACGTGGGTCAGCAGACTATTAAGGATTGAAGATACCAAATACCCAAATGCTTGTTATCAGATAAAGCTTTCCGTCGCCCGCATATCTTAATATTAAAGTTGGAGGATATCCCTTAGTACTCGTGATCAAGCAACAGTACTTTTCCAAAATTCAAATTAAGTGTGATTAATTTTTCATCCAACTTAGAGGATAATTAGGGTCTGTTTGCAATCAGTGAGTAGTAGCTCAATGTTGCTCTTTTAATGTCAGGATTCAAACTACAAACTTCACAAAAAAAAAGAGGTCTCATATGAGAACAAAGGCTTACAAGGAATGAGTGAGCTTAAGTCCATAAATACTAGTCTAACTGTGATTTCCAAAGCAGACAAAATGTCCTCAGTCAGTAATAAATAAAATTGGCGAATAATTATTCTGTTACTAGCTAAAAATGATTTAAGTCTTGTAGATCATATGTTAACATCACGATTAGTATAGTTAATTCATATTCCAATGTTGAAAATTTTATAATAATCATAACACAATAATTGGGAAGGGCACCTAACCCTTAATAAATAATTAAATAAAAAACCCATTCTATAATCTACTTGGACTAACAAATACTCTTCTATTTATAATTTTGCACAAGAGATTAGAATAATTAACTGATCACGAGCATACTATTTATTAGCTTTAAAAAAAGAGTATAATAATTCTCTTAAAACTGAAGAGACATTTCATACTTGCACATATTGCAGGTCTCTTTTGACTCTAAGATGACCCAACCCAGTACTCTCAATCCATCCTCTTGATATACACGATCACCAGAAGAATAAATAATAAGTTCTCATTATCATAATTGCCAAAACGTACCATTAAATAATGGAATTTATATCATTTGTAAATATAACTGAAAGTTTCATTTAACCTATATAATTAAACAAAAAATCAATGGAGCATTTTTAACTGAAAAATACATTTAACCTACATATTTAAAAATATTAATTGTTAACGGTTCATTTTTGTTATGAGAAGTAAAAGGATATTTGTCGGAACAATCACTACAAAAAATAAGGTCATTAGCATCGAAATATATCAACGCTAAAATAATAAAAATTGACGCTAAAGGTATTCGACGCTAAATTTCGACGCGAAAAGGTGGACGAGAAAGACAATTAGCGTCGAAATAAAAATTTTCGACGCTAAAGTATAATATTTTGCGTCCAAAATTTTTCGACGAAAAATATTATTTTTCAATTCTAAATGACTTATTTGGCTAGGAAAATGTTCGACGCTAAATGTCGTATTCTTGTGATGAATATTTTCGACGCGAAAAGATATAAAAGATTAAAATATAAATATTATTTTATTGCTTTTAACGTCGAATAAATTCGACGCTAAAGGGTATAACAAATTTATTATTTAAGATAATTTTGCTTCGAAACCTTAAATTTTTTATTTTGAAAAATATTATTATAAAAAAATAGATTTACTGAATAATAGTACAATTATTTTTATGCTAATAATTATTTTTATTATTATAATTAAAATTTATTAAATAAAATAAATACATAGTCTATTAACAGTCGCTGCTATGAATGTTTATACAAATGAAAATAAAAATTAATGTTGCTGTAATGGAGGGGTGATCGAGCCCAATGTACTATTGCCGAGTGAGGCCTCCAGCATTTGCTTGAAAGACCTCATATGTTGGTCAAACTCATGTATCTTCCTTTGGTGGTCCACCTCGACCTACAGTAGCTTCTCCTGAGTCTTCTTCAGCTCTTCTTTGGTATTTTCCAACCTGTTCTGGGTGCTGGCTAGCTGTTCTCGAAGGCACGGGTCAGTATGAGAAGAAACGGCAGTGCGTCTAGATGACGTCGGCTTCTTACAAGTGCCAAGTACGACATTGTACGATGTATGGTTCTTGAAAACTAATTACGACAACTGCTCATCTGGTAGAGGGTCGAATCTTGTCTCATGAGTATGTCACTGGACCTCCACCATTTCGTTTTGTTTAAAAAAAATTAAGTTAATGTTAGAACTTGAAAAGAAAAAATTAAATTTTAAAATATATTTAATTTATTTTGAATACTTAAACTCACATAGCGGCGTTCGGTTCCGTCATCGATCCATTTCTTCTTCTCATTGTAGTGCGTCACTCAGAAAAACTCCGGAAATAACTACACCTCACATGTGCTACTCTGCTAAAAAGCATAAACTGATTATTAAACATTAGTAAAATTAATGAAATGTTAAAAAATATTTTAGGATATATTTACCTCAAAATGTTCGGCATGGTGTTGGAAAAATGGTTTGGAACCTCCACAATGGTTGAAACGTAGGTGGCTACGATTCTCCACATTTGCACGACATTTATTCTGCATTTAACAATATTGTAAGTAATAAAAACAGGGAGAATTATCAGTTTCGTATTATTTTAAAAATTACCTCGTGTTTCTCGCTCGACCAAAGCTCACACAAGAATATCCAGTCTTACTCCTATATATAATCATACTTGTGCTGTGGAGTATCCAAAGGTCCATGTTCGTCGAATATCGATTTTAGGACTTTTGTCCTAAAATCCTTCTAACTTTTCCCCATATGGTGGTCGAGATACTTCTGGACATTTGATTTGTTCAAGTCCATGTCGAACCGCTACTGCAGGAATAGCAACCAAGTAGAAATTAAATATAAAATAATAATTTAAAGATAACATAAAATAATGAATACTCAATACTGTAAGTTTCCTCACAAGTAGCGTCGGGAAGAGCTGGTTGATTTTCGTCTCCCACGGGATCCTTCTCCAAGAAATGTAGTTTTAGGGAGCTTTAAACCGAGCAGCAGCATTGTAACACCCCAAATTTATTTATTAATTCCCATATTTTAATTTATTAATTTTGGTGTGTTGGAAATTTAGGGACTTAATTGTTGGATTTTTAAAAGTTAAAATTAAAAATAATTAAAAGGATAAGTTTGAGGGGTGGAAAATGATAATTGCCATGTTTGTATAAAAGAAATTTGCATTACCTTCTTCTTCTCTAGTGGCTTTTCGTGAGTAGTAGAAAGAGAGAGAAAAAAAAATAAAAAAGAGAGTTTTGGTCCCAATCCATCCGATCCGGAGCCGATCTCGACCGGGTCTTTTAGGGGAATATAAATCTCGACGAGATGATCATTTTTACGGTGGTATTATCTTGGAAAATTTCTGATTTTCTTAGATTTTTAAGGAACTTTTTATAGTTTTTCTCGATTTTTTGGTTATCCAGAACTTCGATTAAAGAACCGTCAGAGGCATTGGGACCGAAAAGGGGCGCGAAAATATAGATTCTGACCGGAGCGTGGCGCTCACGCACGCCTTGCATAATGGCGCGTGAGGCCCACGCGCGACCTGAAAGTGTGCCACATGGCTTCCACGCGCCGGACAGAATGTTACTGCCAACATCGGGAGTCTTCCTCCGTGCTTTTCCAACCATTCCGAGTAGTAACAGACCTCCGAATCTTGATTTTCGTATAATTTATTATTATATTCTGTTTATGTGTGTTATGTATTTCGGAACGTAATTTACTTTAAAGTATGATTAATTCACTTTCTTAGACTATTAAATGATAACCTTATGGTTGGAAATGAATGAAAAATTTAATCAGAGAATATGGTCGAGTAAGATTATGTGCGAGAAGTTATTGTAAGCCCGAGATTTAGGCTATTGTTGTTGATTTGAATTGTGGATGTGTATATTGTGAATTAAATATGAATGTAAGTTCGATGAGAATGGATTGTGTAATGGAAGTCTATATTATAGACGAAATTTTTCCAAAATTTCGTTAGGTTTATGAGAGCGACTATGTGACGTTTCTTGCATATTTTTTCATCTACTCTAGTTAGGATTATGTTCCTTATCATAAATTCTTTTATCTCTTTAGGTGATCGTGATACCATTGGCGGGGACGGTCCTGCTGTATAATGTCTTTTCTCTGT
>SKCR01037711.1:0-68171 GCA_019454045.1 Zanthoxylum bungeanum
ATTGGCTATTTTTATAATTTTATTGCATCTATTGGATATATAACTATTTTATGCCGTTATTTTCCAATTGCTTCTATCACATCTGATATAATACCAGCCAAAATTACTGTGGATGTATTTATTCATTGCAAGACGTGTGAAGGTAACAAAATAAACATTTAATTTTATTTTTTTAAAAAAAAAACATTGGAAATCTAAAATAAACATTTACAAAATAAACATTGCAAGGTAAATTGTCTTTTAAATCATTAAATTGTCTTTTAACCATTAAGGTTCAATATAAATAAAAAAAATAAATGGTAAATTTACCTTTGTTGTTACTCATCAGATTAAACAAAAAGGTACGTAGTTTATTTAAAAAAAATATATAGTATGAATCCCAATCATTACCCGCAGACATAATGCATATTTGAAAAAACTCGACATTAGCTTCGTGAATTTTGCCGGAAGAATTTCACCGTCACTTGTAAATTGTCTTCTATGGATTTGGAATTTTATAAATTTATCTAATTGATCTTTTTAAAATTACAATTTTGAATTAAATTACACAATAAATATTTTAAGATGAACAAGTTTTCACATTCCTATATTTTAGATTCAATGTTATTATTAATAAGCACCTATAACATCAACAAATAACTAAAACATTAAACCATCAACAAATAATTAAAACAACCTGTTCATATGTCTATAATTGAGATTGTAATGATTTATTAAAGACAATCTGATGCCAATATTAATTTTTTCCTCAAATTAAGGAGAGCTAAGCTTCTCATTTTTTTAGAATGAACGAGAGCACGTCATTTTTTTCAACTTTTATATATTATATTGATTAGTGTGGAACCCATTTTTTGCGCGAATTGAGCGATATTTAAATATTATTTTTTATAATAATAAAAATTTGAGAAATAATCTAATTATAAATATGATTTGTATCTTTTAAATAATTAAAAAAAAATCCGATGTAACATTTTAGGATAAAAAGGAAAATTCCTTCGAATTTGAGAAAAATTTTATATACACTAAGTCACTAACATGAGGCACAGTGGCACACTCTTTACACAAATTGAATAAAATTTAAATATTATTTTCTTATAATAATAAAAATAATAATTTAAGAAAAATCCCATGTTTAAGAAAAATCATATCTTGCACTTAAAAAAGGACTATATATATATATATATATACATATATATAAAGATTAAATATGACCCTCCTCTTTCTCATTGAATTACTGTGTTTTTTTTAGCTGTATCTGCGGATTAATTAAATCCTTCACCCTTCTCCGAGATATCTAATTATATATAGTAGGTACTGACCCTCAAACCCAGATTGGATTCTCACATAACAGCGGAAAAAAAAAAAAAATTCCCTTAATCAATCATTCAGCAGAACAAAAAAAAATAAGAAAGCGACCATCAATTTGTCAGCTCCATAATGGCAGAGACAATGTCGCCATCTGCAGCTTTGAGAGCTTTCACAGCCCTTGACCTTGATACCCCAGCTTGTGTCATTACCAACTCGATGTCCTTTGGCTCAACGCCAGTCTCATCTACTTCTTCGTCATCTTGAGCCATGGCTGGTGATTCGGGCTTTGATGCAACATTACTCATGCTAGGAGGAGGGACCTTGAACTGCTCTGCAGCCTGAGTCTGCAGTTGCGAACTCAGATCCTCGAGCTTTGCTTCCCCAAAAATAATGTATGTGTCTGATGTTGGGCTCTTGAAAACATCTGGTTTGGAGATAACAAAAAAAATCTGGAAAAATAAAAAGAAGACACAAGTGGTTATGGTATATAATTAGTCTGAACCTAAGAAACAATAAACAAAAGGTTAGTCGATAATTCAATGCAGACATTTTTGCTCTTTTTG
The DNA here is from genome assembly GCA_019454045.1 of Zanthoxylum bungeanum. NCBI lineage: Eukaryota > Viridiplantae > Streptophyta > Magnoliopsida > Sapindales > Rutaceae > Zanthoxylum > Zanthoxylum bungeanum. The sequence continues at coordinate 1,872 of SKCR01037711.1, forward strand.
ACAGTAATGCGACTGACTCCTGGAATTGGCTTCATTCCCAGTTTCACCATTGCTTTGCGACTCTTCTTCTCACTCCTGCTCTGCTTTGAGCGGCCACTTCCATCTCCTTTCCCTGCCATATCGAATGCAGATAGTAACTGTGCGCCCACCTTTCTATTAATTAGAGTTTATATTAACTATGTAGCATTCGCATATACTTATTTTGTTGCAAGTGTGCAGATTGTTGTTCAGTAATTCATAATTTTTTCACAACGACGCCTTATAATGTGAATAAATTACGAATAAGAACTCCAAAACTCTAAATCTGACATGATTACATCACCAAACTCTACTACAAGTTCATAAATGATAAATCTTTCCATTCCGGTAACAAAGCCTTTCCTTGCCAAAACAATAGGGCAGCACAAAATTAAATGCTTAGGAAGCCTTCCCAAAAAAACATATTATCCAACTGATTATAATCAGCACTATGACTTAACCATATAAACATGCAACTAATACGAAAAAAATTCATAAAACATATTAATAATTTAATATCAAATCGATATACGGATTATCTCCTACCTTCAGCATCGTCTTCATCCTTGTCATCATCCTCGTCCTCCTCCTCGTCATCCTCATCATCTTCATCCTCCACTACAGGCTCATCAGGCTGCAATAATAATCCCCACATCAATAACATCAGTATTCAGTACAAGGTTTGTTTTAATTAGGCATGTATTCAATTAAGCGCAAAAAAAAAAAAAAAAATGGTGGCCCTAAATACAAATGCTGTCCAATAAAACCTACATAAACCGTTAAGCAAATTTAAATGGAAATTAACCAAAACCCTTGATAATTCAAATCAATCCAACGAGATCTACAACACTTTCAGCATCAAATAGGTTATCGAAAAATTCAATCAACTGATCCAATCTTACTCCCAAAAAAAAAAAAAAAAATCAAAACTTTTAAGGCGAAAAAGGGGGCTTACATTGAGCTTTTGCTCTTCGAGATGAGCAGCGAGGAGCTCTTCTTGGGACTGAGCAGTCATTTTTGACGAGTGTTGATGAGAATGAGGAGTGGACAGACACAAACGAAAGACTCAAAACCCTAAATACCCGATTAACATTTTCCAAGTTAAATTTAAAGACCGGGTTTGGGTCGGTGGGTCATGGGTCAAATAGTCGTTATATTTGATTAATAAAGTGGGATTTTAATTTTATCGACCGAGTTGGTTTGTATTATTTTTCATATTTAACTTTTTTTTTTTAATTACAATTCTACACATATACAATCTGAAATCTATTGGGATATTCAATACATATAAATATCACACACACATCTTCGTCTAATAAGAAACGAGCCCTAACCGAAAATATCTACTCCCACTCAAATAATCAGATAAAAATCAACTCTCAAATCTCAATTTTTGGGATTGGAGACAAGAGTCTCACCATAGTCCCTACTGGGACTCGAACACATGTTCTCCCATTTGAGATTTGGGACATGAGCCCCGATGGCTTTTCATATTTAACTTTAGGAAGTAAAATATTAGATGTTCAAGTCACGAGAGATATTTTAATTTATAATTTGGGTAGGGATGAGTATAATATAAAAGAAAAAAACTTAAACATTCCTTTAAAAAAAATATATTGACATTCGTTAATTACTAACGGTAATGCGGAAAACAGTTAATTCAATCTTCAAAATTTAAGATTCACTTTAAAATAACAATATTGTTATAATATTTAATTTATTTTCGATCATAAAAAAATTCTACTAATATTTATCTATACGTAATACAACCATACTCATATTTTTTATTTTTTTGGAATCGTTGAAAACCCTGCCGTCAAATTACCTTTTCCGGGTTTAAACGGAGCACATAAAATATCCGGTTGTCCTAGATTCTTATAAGAAATACACTCCCTAAATTCGAACTCAAAATCTCAATTACACCACCATACTCTTATTGACATGAGATAAGCTATGAAATGATATTACAAATAGCATGAATTTAGTTAATAAAAAAAAAAACTAATGGCAAGAATCTAGTTTAACAAGATTCGGTATATTTTAAATTAATATATTTTAACAAGATTCGGTATATTTTAAATTAAGATATTTTAACTGTGTCATAATAAAACAAATTAGGGGTATATTATTACAATGCAAGTCAAAAAAAAAAAAAAAACTAATTTAGAAAATGAGACACATTATGTCTTTTAATAAAAATTAAAAATTTCCATCATCAATATATCAACTATTCTTCTTCCCTTTTTTTTCTAAAAAAAAAAGAAATTTATTAGTAAGAGGAAAATTACAATTTTATATTTCACTCAAGTTTCTACTTGATATTTATTTCAAAATATTGCAACCTTGTAACAATTCAATTTGAGACAGATCAGAGATACACTTTCTCTTTTGTAGACTAAGGCTTGTTGGGTTAAAAGAGTTGTGATGTTTTTTTACTCCTTTGAAAATCAAATGAACATTAAAAACATGTTTATCCTCTAGATATTAGATATCACTACAATATCATTCAAAAATAGTTCATTTTTGTTTCACATTAGACTGGTTCTTTCAACTTTTAACTGTTGAATACGATTATTACATAAGTAATAAATTAATTTTTTTAAAAAAATATTTAATTTTAATTTTTGAATTTGAATTTTTTTAACGAAGCGGAATTCACCAATTTTATCGATTTTTACTTTTTTAGATTTCAACCGGATCGAAATCACTATAATTTAATACATATTTTTTAGTTGTTTTTTAATTTTTTAGCATGCGTGACAATGAATAATTAATTGGCTTATTACATAAATGACGTGATACCTCTATTACATTGTAGATTTTCTCGTGGAAGTGGGTCCACATCTCCAAATGCCACGTCCAAAACATAAAAAAATAATGCATATGAAATGATGAGGATTGGAGAATTCCACCATGAAAAGAGGAAATGCAACTTGAAAGACTTGAAGAGTCGATCTATATGGAAGAAGAATAAATATCTAAATTAGATAGTTCCATTAAAATGTAATTACCATGAAGATTGCAAAATTTATTTCTTACACAAATATGATTCATTTCAAATCATGAGCCAAAATCTTTAAACCATGATGCAAATTAAAGAAAAGATTATTTGTTAGTAGTTCACAAGATAAAAGCAAGTACATGCAAATCAAGAGTAAAGAGCAAGCAAGTTACACTAAATTACATGGGAGGAGCACTACTGACATATATATAGTTCTATCCATAACAGTACACTGTCATTTTACATCTTCAAAATGTCGGCACACGAACAAGCCGAAAAACCATTCTTTTTTGTGCCCGTTACTACAAAACCATACAGGAAAGTTCTCCGCATTCCTTCAGGCAGATATGCCTGTAAAACTAAAATACCGTTCAACGCAGTACATACAACAAAAACACTTGCGTTTCCGAGTCACCCTGCAGCCCTATCACGCTGTCAACTAGAGATCACCACCTGAGGAAAGGACTAGGAGATTCAGCAAGAGTGAGAACATGGTTTAAGCGCACTCAAATGCTCTCTCTTATGTGAGAATTCAATAAAAAAAATTAACAGAAACGAGTCTTATATAATTCAGATGCATGCAAACTTTCATAACAGATTGAAACAAAACGAACACTAGACAATGCAATGTTGACCTCTATAAAAAATGCACACTCATGATCTTGAAATTATTTGGATCTATGTCAAACTATTTGAAAATTCAACGTTTATGGGTTATCAAGGAAATTTGACTCAGTAATAAACAATCTCATTCTATTCAAGCACATATGAAAAAGAAATAATATTACTCCACAGCAGTCATACCTTTGGTGTCATTTAAAATTGGAATCACTAACTAGTAAAAAAATTGAAGAGAAATCTAACCTTCTTCTAATGCATTAGTTAGCAAGCACCATATTCCCATCCAAAGTCATCTGTTGATTAAACATTAGTAAAAATAGTCTCTGCACTTTGGCGACCCACACAGGCATTTTTTCTTTCCTTCTGATTTGTCTGGCAGGCCATAATCATAAGTCAACTCTGTCATGGGAGGTACGTGTCCGATGGCATAAAATGCAATATGAAGATCATATCCCTTGTCACTTTGGCGCAGAACTGGCTGCCAAAACACATTGGGAGAGCAACTGTGGTTCATAAAACGAGCAACATTTCCTACATCTTTTGCAGTTATAATCAAGGGAAATGGGATCTTTGGAACCCCATCGGAATCATTAGGCAAAGGATCCACAGGCTGATAAGTACGGGTAGCATCAAAAATGTAATCATCTCCAAATACCTCTATCTTAGAATTGTCAATAACCTCCCCTGCATATTCACATATGAAAGCTCCAGCACGGATGGGATCCCAAGACCTGAGACCCCAGCCTTTATCCTTAGTTTTAAACACCTCCAAATGTACTCTCAAACCACCTTGAGACAATCTGTTCCGGCAATTAGGAGGACAATGACAAGAAGAACCACACTCATGTAGTAAGGACTTTTGATTCACAAGAACACCGTTTGAAGTATATGGAAGATAGCCAGCATTCTTTTGAATGCATGGGCAATTTTGATTACCAGGGTGACATCCACTGCGGCAGTCACAGCCACCAGAAAATTCAACTGAATCAACTGGTTGAGCATACTTGAGACTAGCAAAATATGTAAAATGTGCAGGCCCTTTCTCATCATCAACGTCATTTACAAGAGAAACAGGTATGTTTTCCGCCCCGGAAGTAAGATCTGGCAATATAACCCCAACTCTCGAAGTGATACCATCCTTCAATTGCTGAACGAGTTTCCATGTCATGAATGCTTCAGGCTGCCCAGGTACCCTAACAAATTTATACTTAAATACATTGCAACCTGACTTTCCTCTCTCCATCCATGACTCCTGAATTTTATAAAGACCATCATAGACATATATCTTGCCAGTTGGGGTTGATGGATCCCTCACACCCCTAATCACCCGTACCTCATTTCCCCGATGCAAGCTTTTCTCCAATGCAAGATTACCCCTTTCAAGTTTCTGGTCCGTCACTTCCTTGTCTTTCCTATTAACATTCCCACCTTGTCCACTGTAAATCAACACATCCCCATCCTCAACATTATCCTCATATCCCCCAGATGAAACAGCGCTAACAGCCACTGACTCTTCTTCTTGATTAACCGTCAGACCCATGTAACCAATCCCAGCCATAATTGGATGATGCAATCCAACCAAGCACAATTCCATCCTGAAAAAGAAAATATCCCCAACCTCAATGCCAGGGATAGCTCCAATTCTCTTCTTAATATTGGTTCGAATCCCTTTATTCATCAAGATTGTACCCACTCTCAAGTCAGGCCGTCTTGTGACCCCCGGCGTTGCTTCTTTCACGTCTTCAATCTGTGATAGTTTTCTTCGAAGTAAATCAAATATCAGACGTATATATCCCACAGATTCCCTGTCACCATCAGTTCGCCGTACCGTATCAAACTCCATGAGATTAAATGATGAGAGAATATTGTTAACTATTGAGTCCACATCAACATCCGGCATGGTAACATTGATCTTCCGACCACTCCTAGTCCTCTTCTGGGGTTTAGAACTCCTCGATGGCCCAGTACTATCTCCATTTACCATAGCTGAGATCCCTCCAGCTGTGGAGTGTGGTGGCGTCCTAAATGAAGTTATAGGAACAGCAGCCGTAACTGGGTTGCCATATCTAAAAGATGCATTTTGTTCGGGATGCCCCTGAGACCCCACTGAAGCAGAAAATGGATAGAAGGGGGAAACCTCAGATGGGAAAGGACCGAACGGAGGCACGCAAAAAAAAGGGGGCAGGACCTGGTTGAGCTGACGAAGAAGACAAATTAGGTGCAGACGGGAATACAGGAACAAGTTGTCGTAATGGCTTTACATCCCAGACTCTAGACTTATCCAACGACCCAGAAACAGGAATCGAGTCTTGTCCAAAAGATTGATCCATTAGAAACAAAATTCCCAGTTATGCTCAACACAAAATTCCTCCCTAGTACCAGATCCTATATGAAGACAGTTATAAAAATTAAACCACTGATAAAGCTACTCATGCTACACCAAGCTCAGCAATCCCATTATTATTTTTATTAATATACAAAATGAAAACAAAATGTTATAAGTAAGGGAAATTTTTGCATACCAAGACGCGAACTTTGGTTAAATTTGTTGAAGAGAATGAATTCCTGCAACATGCAAATGGATACAAAGTTAGATACAGAGATCAAACAAAAAATAAAACGGCAGGAAATGAAAAAAAATCCGCAATATGTGAACAGATAAGCGAAAAGAAGCCATATGAGTTGTTAGGTTAAAAGAGTAAAGAGAGGATCTGCTCGCTGTTACCTTATAATTCCATTTGTAGTGATTATTGACAAATTTTGAGACGTTGATTTCTTACGATTCAATTTTCAAACCCTTGTCCTCTTTTTGGTTTTTCCTGGACAGTAGAAATATTCTAGTGCCTTGCCGACCACTGCCTTTTACTGCAGCTTTATCTTTTGGGCTTAATGCTGGTAGAAAAAGTCCGACCACGGTCCGACGGGTTTAAGCCCAGTCCAAGTTTTAATTGGCCCGGTCCAGTTAGGCTCATTTTTAATTAATTAAAAATTACTTTTTAAAAAAAAATTATTGACATCCGAAGAAAATCTTTGGTGTAACAGTGGTACCACGTCATCCATGCAACAAGCCAATCATCCATTGCCACGAGTGCTAAAAAATTAAAAAACAACTAAAAAATACGTATTAAATTATACATGTCATTTTTTAATTCGCTGGTGGTACCTAATTTGGGTTGGATCCATAAATTCTCATTATTTTTTTTAAAAGAAATGATTATTTTTCACATTTTATTAATTAAGAATATCTTTTTTTTTTTATCTTATTGGAACCATCAAAATCGAATCCTATTGTTTTATTTTAAATATTTATTAATTTATTTAATTTTTAATTTGATATTCAAAATACTAAAAATCAGAACATGAAAATCTATTTATTTCTTAATTTTTAAACTAAAATATAATTGGTGGGCATCCATCCATTGGGCTTCAAAACCAAGGCCCAAAAAGCCGTGCTGTTGTTCTGGGTGGGCTGATTACTCCTCTACTATTGTCATCTAAAAATAGGTTACTGTAATAAATCAGTTAATCGAGTATTCAAAATAAATAAGTACTCTATTTTTTTTCCTAAGTTTTAATTTAAAAATTAAAAATTTCCTAAAATATAAATTATTTCGAGAAAAAAATCATATATTATTAATTTATGAATCATAAGTTTAAAATAAATATCATGATCGATATGTTTTGACAAAAAAATGATAAAAATAATCCTTACATTTTTAAGTTATTGACAAGTCATTGATAAGTCATTTTTAAGCAACCGTATCTCTTTCATTCAGAATCCAAATAACAATCTGTAAGATGCTATATACAGTTAACATTCTCATCTGCGACTTCTATCAAGAAACATCTATCAAATTTCTACAAGGTTAAAATTAATCCCAAAATCGCCATAGCGCAATAATCAATATCATACAGTCACAGTCACAGTTACAGTCACAATCATAGTCATACAGTCACTCAGTCACAACCACAATCAGAGTCACAGTCACAACCACAATCAGAGTCATAGTCACAACAATCACCTATAATTTTTATCAACAAACATCTCTCAAATTTCTACACGGTCAAAATTAGTCACAAAATCGTGTGTTGCAACAGTTACCATCACACAGTCACAGGCACGCAGTCACGATCACATAGTCATATAATCACATAGTCACAATCACATAATCACATAATCACATAATCACACAGTCACTGTCACATAATCGCACACATAGTCACAATCATAGTCACACAATCAGAGTCAGAATCACAATCGCACAGTCATACAATCACACTCATGCATTCATAAATACAACTCAATCATAATGTCAATCACATATACAATTTTCAATCATAATTCTAAGTTACAATCATAATTACAAATACTCAATCACAATGTCGATTACATACACAATATTTAATCATATTTCTTCATTACAATGACAATTACAAATACTCAATCACAATTATAATATCATTTTACATACCTAAAATTTTTAATATGTCTAGTCCTTAAAAAAAATCATTGTCCACGTCAACAGTTATCTAAAAATATATTTAATTTTCAACCTTTAAAAAAAGTTTGAATAGTGAAATCACTGTTCATCGTGAACAATAATTTAAAAAAGTATGAAAAATAATGTTAGAATGGATATATGTAAAAGAGAGATATAAATATAGTGAAAGTCAACTTATAATTATATTATGAGAAATAATTGGTCATTAAATAAATGAATTTCGTTCGATAATAACTCAAAATACTACCGACCGATAAAATATACGGTGGGTAAAAATATTTTGTAAATATTTGTTTATATCGTTTTATACATTGTAATATAATTACCGATCAAATAGTCGGTCGATAATTATATTATATTATATTATAAGTTTTTTATTTGATTTTTTCTATTAAATTATATTTTATTTTTCAATTAAAATTTAATATTATAAATAAATAATTAAAATAAATTAATAAAAAATATTATATAATAATAAACATAAAATAATAATGTTACATTAATGTACAATATTACATTAAACAAAATGTAATGCACTCTCATAATACAAGTTCCTAATTAGATTGATTTTCTTATCTAAATATAACCACACCCAAACAAAATCCCTAAATATACAAGTTTCTAATTAATTTGAGTTTTACATAATATACATTTGTTAATTAATATGGTAGTAAGAAAAAAAACTTACCAAGTCTGAAGCAAAAGTAAGTAGAAATCTGGAAATGAAGAAGATAGTGAGCAATGAGACATGGGAATAGGAAAATTTATTTTTATATTCTGGAAATTTACCGACCGACTATTTCGGTTATAATATTATTACATTAAAAAATCGTAGTGTAAAGAACTACTGTTAGATTTTTTTTTTTTAAAAAAAGATGCATGAATTTAAAATTTTATAAACATATAAAAGGGAATATAGGATGGGGAGAGTGATAGAGATGGAGATAGGTATCTATATTTTATACAAATAATCCCCCACACCAAGGATAGGTTAGGGCAGAGGATATATCTTTTATCATATGAGTTGTGATAAACACTAAAAAGTGCACATTTATTAAAAGAAAAATTAATCATTTTACACTTGTACTTAATTAATCCCCTTAATTAGCACATTTGTGAAATAACAATTGAATTTATGTTTTATATATTTTTATTGTGTTTTTATTTATTTATTGTGTATGTAAAATACTGCTTTGGAAGCTCAATAAGAAAATGGATATGAGATCTGAAATCTAGGACCCAAGAAATAAAAAAGAGTGTGGCAACTAAATTCAAATCGGACTTGAAAAATATTCACCGTGTTTAGATTGACAACAAAATGAGCTTATGATGTATTTAGTTACACATGTATTATATATATATATATATATATAATATAACTAAATGCATTATTGCATTTACTTTGCAAATATTAGGTGACAATGCACCTCCTATAAAAAAAATTATGTGTATTTTATTTTTATTTTATTTTGTTAATTTGTACCCTGCTGGGAGTAAAGGGTGAAGTTCTTGGTATGAAAATATGTGATTTTTATTTATATTATATTTTATAAATTATGATATTTCCCAAATAAAATTCACTTTTCTAGTTTATTGAGGACTATTGACTAGCTGCAGACAGTCCCCAATTGACACAGATAATACTTGAATCCCATAATGAGACAGAGTTGACTATTAAAGATATGGATTAATTATAGCCAATACGATTCCGCCTATATGGCTGGTTTTATATATTTTTCATAATTGAGTATCTGACTGGACTTGTTATAAACAAATGTTATCACCGCATTATGGCTGATTTTATATGTTTTGGCATATTAGTACCTTGACAAGACTAATTATCGACATGACAGATTTTATGTGTTGACATAATTAATACTTGATAATTATGAAATAAATTGATTGAGAAATAATTATAATTTATATTTTATAAAATGTAAAAATTATTTATATTTGAAATATCAAGAGTGGATCTTTTAACCATAGTATTTATTATTTTTATTTTACTAATTGGATTATTATTTTATCCTATTAAATTTATTCCTTATGGATCGACACCAGACTTACCAGATTATTTTATTACTTCGACACTCTTATACTTGGAAGTAAAGAACCACTTTATGATTATGTCAAATTTTTGGCGTCGTTGTCGGGGAATAAAATTTAATAGGTAGAATAATAATTTAACATTATTATTTTTTTCACCTTTGTGTTTTGTGTGTTTTAAAAAAAATCTTTTATATTTTTTTTATTATTTTGTGTAAAAAAAAACTTGTTAAATTACAGTCACGTGAATCTGACTTTAAAAGACCATATTTGCCAATTATAAGAATATTGGATGAAAATCATATCATCGACCCATAAAGGGCGTTCAAGCCGTTATTGGACGTAAAACGAAAGGAAGATGTGAGCCATAATCACAATTATATTTCAATTCACTATTTTGATTATTTATTTATTATTTTAAGTTATAACCTTTCTTTTTAATAACAACGTTATAGATTCAATTGTCAATATCACGCGAATCTTGTGATGTCTTCCAAACTCTACTTCTTTTTATTCAGATATTGGGGAACATGTCTCAATTTGGTTGGTGAGAGGGGATAGCTGACTAGAATGCTTTTATTTTTATTTTTTTTAAAATTATTTTATTTTGTGTGTAAAAAATAAAAAATAAAAAATTATTTTTATTTTTATGTTATTTCTTAACAAGTTATTTTTGTTCATTTCCTTTTGAATTATTTAAATTTGTGAATTCTCCATAAAATTATTCACATTTGATTTCACATGCTCATTTGACAAGTATTATCAACATATAGTGTAACGTATGATCGTGGGTTGAAAAAGAAATTTTTATAATATTTAGTTCTCTAGTTTGTTGGAGGCAACACCTAAAAGCAATGAAATTTATGTTTTTATTTCAAAAAAAGTAAATAAAAAAAACTAATCAAACTTCTACTTAGTAACCGGATATCTTACCTCAGCAAACAGTGATTGTTCGTGTAAAATGGTAGAGCTTGAGTTAAAAAAAAGGAAAAAACAAGAAAAAAATTGTGAATAAGTTCGATTTCATACCATCTCTAACTCGAGCAATTAGTTTGTATAGTTGTTTTAACACTTAGTTCCCTAAGACCAACTGGTCTGGAAGTCATTGGCCCAAAGATGGTTAAATGGGTTAAGGAGAAAGCTTAAGAAAATCAAACACTTTTCTTTTTGTCATCTGAAATCTGAGCAATTAAGTCTGTAGGAGTGTCTTAACACCTAGTGTCCTAAAGCCAACTGGTTTGGGAGTCACTGACCTAAATCTCGTTACAAGGGTTGAAGATTTATTATTAAAAAAAATTATATATAAATAAACTATCATTGCTAAAAAGATGTAAATTCTGTCATAACTTTAGGACAAAAATATTACTCATTTTTTTCAATAAGACCTATGAATATTGTGAGCACAATAAATTGATTGATACTTTGTCTCATATGTATATGGAAAAATGTATAGGGGGTTTACTTATTAGATAATTAGAAAGAAAGAAAATAATTACTAACTTGGATAAAAAAATTTCTTTTTAGTTTTCGCTTAAATTACTAGATCTATGAATAAGTTAATTGATGGGTGTGATGAACACTAAAAAGTGCACATTTATTAAAAGAAAATTTAATCATTTTACACTTGTAATTTCATTAATCTCTTAATTTAGCATATTTGTGAAATAACAATTAAATTTATATTTTATATATTTTTATTGTGTTTTTATTTATTTATTGTGTAGGCAAAATACTACTTTGGAAGCTCAATGAGAAAAATGGATATAAGATCTGAATTTTAGGACCCAAGAAACCAAAAAGAGTTTGACAACTAAATTCAAATCGGACTTGGAAAATATTCACAGTGTTTAGATTGACAACAAAATGAGCTTATTATTGGAGTTAGTGCTTGGAGCGCCAATCCGAATAATCTATTGTACATTTTTTAGTTAGTAATAAAATAACTACATTTTTATTTCATACCTTATTAATGGTATTGTCATTATGCATATTAGATTGATGTATAAATATGCTAAGAATGACATCAACCTTAGAATAGTCTTGCAGTAATACTGCACACTAGGTGGTCCGACATTGAGATAGGTATTACTATTATAAAATATTCTTAAAGTATATATTCCTAGTCGTTGGTTTTGGAATACGATCGAATTCCTATAACTTAGAAGACTAGCACATGTCGTATATTGAAATTGGAGTTCCAATGGTTTAACACAATGTACCATGAGCTTTGGAAGCTCGTATAGACGTGTGGGTATTGGTTGGACCGAATACTGAATGACTCACATATGATTCTTAATAGTTGGAAGTACACACCACCGTCAATAGGAATCTCATCGAGTCGAGTAGCATATGTAATCCTTTGACTATAAGATAATATTGATTTTGTGTGAGGTCCTCCACACTTTGATGTCATGTATGTCAGAAACCTTTCATGATATGGCCTCTAGATATTCATTGGGTGTGGACCGATGCACTCGTTAATCAAGTGCGAATCAAGATAGGATCCGTTGGCCACTATGTGTACCATAAGAGGTTTGAGTATCTATGTGAGTAAGTCATGATTCTTAAGACTTTGGCCAAAGCCGATCACCTAAGGTGGATCGCATCAGTTGTAAAGAATCGTGGACATGTCGACATGAGATGTGCGTCTCGGAAACTTGACGGTGTATTATATGTTTCCTAAGCACAGCTTGGATAGCATACGACGAAAGGATTGTTAAACATATGTGATGACTTCTACTTGTATAGTTCATAAAGGTCGTTCGTGTTCTTCGCAAATTCAAAGGTGTCAGAATTGTGTATATATTAGCTAGGCTTGTATGACGAACGTGTCTGAACATAGTGAGTCCTACTATGAAATGCACTCGTTGAGCACTTGGGTAGCCGATTAATTTTGATAAAAGATAAAATTTGATATTATAATTATCAACTAATATAATCAAGTATTATTGGATAACATTGATTATTTACTTTAACCTAATTATATTAATTGGATTAATTCAATAATTACACAAGGGCTTAATTATAAATTCATAAATATCTCTACCATTTGATGATATTTTGGTAATTGTAAATATGTAATTATAGGTGTTTTTGGCTTGATTTAATTGGATTAAATCAAAGTGGCAAATATTGAACTAATCCATTAATTAAGCTTTGTCTTGATTTAATTGGATTAAATCAAAGTGGTATACAAAAGAGATTAGTCACACTTAATGATACATATCCAATCCAGTGAGTATGCCAATTCGCTTGAAAGTCTCAGGTTCTTTATATCTTCCATTTCATAAGAAAATCTTCCGTCGTAGTTCGTTCCATAAGCAGTTCGTTCTCCTGGGATTGATTCTAGTTCTAGTCTTCCTGTTGCTGAAACTATCATTCAAACGGGATTTCTTTCCTGAAATAAAAAGGATAATTTATCTGGTAAGAAACAACCAAAGAATTTCATTATATCCTTTCTAAGATCGTTCTATTTCGTCTGGTATTTTGTAGGGATAAATGATACATGGATACGATAGAAAATGTATTTTTTTATCATATTCTATTCAAATTAATAAAAGAGACCCTCGCAGGAATGTCTCTTATCCTAGTAATGACTTAGTCACACTTAATGATACATATTTGGACAAATTAGATTAAGCCTACATAAAAGTTGATTAGAACTTTTATTAATTAAAAATTACCTAAGTTTTGCTATAAATAGCAACCTTTAGAAATGTTTTAATTAAGCTTGAGAAAACTAAATACAAACAATTCTTGGAGAAATTAGCTTAAGTTAGAGAAGTCTTTAGAGAAGTTTTGTGAGGTCTCTATAATATTTCATCTAGGAGAAATCAAGATTGCATCTTGGAGTGAAGCTTGCTAGCATTGGAATCAAGATTGAATATTGGAGTCAAGCTTGCAAACCTTGGAAGTTCTCCAACCATTTCAACAAATAGAAGGAGATTGAATCTTTGTATCAAGCTTATTAGGTAATGTTTGATCTTCTTCTAAGCTTTGTTCTTCATTAGTGAGTTTTTTATTAGTGAGACATATAATGATGAATTATGTGTTGGATGCATGATTACATAGCTTAAAGTTAAAATAAGGCTAATAAATTGTGTTATGATGCTTTGGAAGTATGCTTGTAATTAGGTTAAAGATGATCATGTTGGACACGGAATAATTAATAAGAATTTGGAACTCTAGATTAAAGCTTAGAGCTATGGCTACCATTCTAGAATTACTCGACCACCTTTGGGTGAATTAGAATTATTCATGAGACATTTCATAATGGGATTCTAAATTAGTTTGTATTTTTGATTCAAACAAATACATATAAGTATTTAGAATACATGTATGCTAGTTGTATGACATGTGTTGATGGTGGTTATGATGCTAAAATTAGATTTTAGGTGTATTTGAAGTATTATGAGACAAATAGAAGTGTTTAGTATTGGTTTGAAGTAGAAAAATGCTCATTCCCTAGGGTAGCGTCGCGACTTTGACCCTTCTGCGTCGCGACATCGAACATCAGACCTATGAGCGTCATGGCACAAACCCTTCGGCGTCGCAATTTCGAGACGTTCAGCTCTTGCAGTTGTTCTCGCACTTTGGGACGTCTCGACGCCCAAGCCTTTGTGTCGCGACACATAGAGCTTATACATACTGAAACTTCATTTTCTCCGTTCTGGAGTTTCCGGACTCCGTTTTGGTCCCGTTTTTTCCCAAGTTTTATATAAAATATTTTAAAATACACCCATACTAGATATCCATGGGTTATACCCACTTTCGCTGTGCGGGACACCGATCCAACCCTAGGGGTTTCATTTCTGCCCCAACAGAATGATATCAGTGGCAAGGCTTAACCACACAACATGTGTTATATGTTTGATATGTATTTGAATCTATGCCTATATATTTTAATTTAATTATGCATAAGTCATATTAAATAAATATTGCATGTTTTAAATTAAAATTTTGACCTAATTATGTTAATGACTTGATTGTCATAAACCTCCCATGATTAGATGATTACTTTATTTTTAAGTAATAGTATTAGTAATGTTGGAGCATTATTAGATGGTCTGTATTGTCAATACGGAGATGAATGAGTTCTTACTACTTATATCCAAGATCGTCATTATTGTGAGGGTATAAGTGCTCGGATGTAACATCCCTCTCCTGGAGATGCTACCGGCAGGGAATAGACTGATCTATCCCCCTAAGCCTCTAACTTTATGTCTATAATCCATCCTACATATCTATCTCAAATGTTAACTCATACATGAGACAATAGCCCAAATCAACAACATGCAATGTAATTTAATACCTATAACAGTAGACTCAAATATACTTCTCTTTACAACTTTGTACCAGACACTTTTAATTTATTACAACAACTTATTCAATTCAGTACTCAATCTTTTGGACCCTAACACCCTAGTGACTGCCATCAGTATCCATCCTCTCGAACTCGTCCTCCGGGTAACCCTGTAAAACAAAGAATCTGGGAGTGGGGGGGTCAGATTGCTTGAACGACATGATGAGTGGATACTGAAAATAAAAAAAACCATAAGAAAAATCCAAAACATATCTGTAAACCAATTTCCATTCATGCATCATCAAAAACATATCAAACGCTCAATGCCCAAGTCGCGCGTATAGACTGAGCGAGGAACGAACAATCCCTTGTCGACAAGGTAGCGAGTCATACAATTTCAGATGGATGAGACCCTAACAAACACCCCGGCAGAAACATATGATGAGTCATAAAAATATAAACATGCAACAAGCATCGGAGCGGAAACATATCATCAATCGATCATCTCAGAAGAAACATATAGATAGTTCAGAAATCATAAAAACAGTAAACAAGCGCTGAGGCGGAAATATATAATCATCATGCATATTTTTCATCAATTTAAAACCTCAAAACATGAAAAGAATTTTAAAACATAAGTCAAGAAAACTTAAAACAAAGTATCCACTCATTGTGCTATGACAAATCGAGAGCGGTACATGTTGGACAGTTATGACCCATAGCGTCACTATTTGTACAGATCATGGTGTTGTTGTACAAATTAACTATGTGACAAAAGAGATTGCTCTCTTATCATTTGTGATTAGATTACCAAGATGTATAAATGATAGGAGGTCCATATGATTAGATCCGGATTGAGATGATATGAGACAGTATCAGTCCACGAAGGATAAATCATTAAATATCCCTAGTGAGAGTATTATCGAGATTGGACATCGATAATGCGTAAAAGACTAGTATTACACTTGTGCGCGTTGTGAGGGCATAACGACATAGTTCTCATATATTTGGGTATAGGATACTCATGCAAGTGTAATAGTAGGTTGTGTTTACCGATGGTACGGGAAACAGCTTCGCTCTGGATAGACCCCATCGGAATTCCATTGGTAGTATGACTGTGTGTCTATAGAAGTCCGAAATCAGGGTAGGTGTATTTGGTCTTAACCTGAGACTTGCACCGTTAATACTTGCGACAATCAATATACTTTGGTTTTGTTCGTCCAGGGCTTTAACATGTTCTGTGTATGCCTCTGCTGGGTATATTGAGAATCGTAGTGTATTGGGTGTGATGTCAAGACGGAAGTATCACTCCAGTCATAGTGGAGATGATGGTCACGTAGGATATAAGACTGGTTCTCTTATATGCTGCAACTATCGGGATATTATGACTAGGTCATGTATATCCGATTATAGAGACTAGTTACCAGAGATCCGATATGTGCTTCGTACGGGGCAGACACAATTCCAGCCTCAGGCTTAGCATGTGACATCCGATACTGGATCGAAATACGCAATACTACGTATACTACGCCTGATATAGATCACTATATCCCTGTAAGGATATTTATGGAGAATTGGGTAGGCATGACGCTTTGCTAGAAGCCAACCTTGTCTTGTAAATCAGTAAAAACGTAGTACTAGGTACTTACGTGTTCGGATAGTCCGACGACCAGATTTACTACCAACATATCCGGGGATCTCATGGGTCGCTTCCCAAAGATTCACTGATGACGTATGACTCACACTTTATTAATCTGGGATTAATTAGATGAGATAGAAAATTAATCTGGGATTAATTGCGGAGATATTTTATCTGGAATAAAATATCATTTAAAGAGAGATAACAATTAATTTGGAATTAATCGATAAAATAATATATTTGATATATTATACGAAATTGGATTTCGACGCGGAATTGAAATTAGATTTTAATTCGGGCGAACGAATTAATTTAGAATTAATTCGTTAGCGACGTGAATAGTGATTTCGCTAGGCATAATCATTTAATTACGTCGCAATGGAAAATTCGTTAATTTAGAATTAGCGAACCCGAGCCCGGGAGTGTTTGCGAGCGCATTCGCATTTCGAATTCGAGTGCGGCACGCAAGTCACATCAAGCGTCAAATCATTAGTCACATCAAGCGTCAAATCACATGTCACTTTGAGTGATGTGATAATTTGATTGATTGATTGATTGATGGGAGTTGTTGGGAGCTTTTAAAGCTTGTACTTGTTTGACTTTTTGAAAATCAAATTTGGTATATGTTTAATTAATTTTGGAAATCAATGAAGACATACACAACTTCCATCTCTCTCTCCTTGCTCACGTTTTTGGAGTCAAAAACCTCTCCTCTCTCACACGGTCTAGGACCATTTTCTTCCTATGTTTTCTGCCAATGCCGTGAATGGAAGGAGAAGAAGCTAAGTGATTTTTGTGGCAAAAATCAAGAGTGCTAGCACACATCGGAGTCTTGCGAATGTGATAGGGAAACCCACCCGTGGGCTTGGAATACCATTTGAGAAGCTTGGAGCTTCATGGATCACCATGGCCGAATTTGGAGAAGCTGAAAAATAGTGGACTGCCGAACACCAAGGAGGTAGAAAATGATTTTTGTTCTTCACCGCATCGCCTCAACCGATCGATGTAAGTATTCCGCAACTTCCTCGATGTATTCGCATGTGGTTCTTGCTTGTTATTCGATCCTCGGGACCGTAGAAACTCCAACAATGGTATCAGAGCGATTAAAAGCATGAAACTTTGATTTATGGTTAAAATTGGCATGATTTGGTTGAATTGGATGATTGAGTATGCTTAAATCATGTTTAATTGAAGATCGATTGGATCAATTTCATGAAATATTGTTTGGAACAATTTTGCCCAAAAATTTACGCTTGGCCGAATACATGAAGCCCTAAATGTCTTGGTGATTTTTTGATTTTGATTCATTGGATGACTTGATATCAATTGGGAATTGTTGATTGTGGATTTAATTGGATTGAAACCGAATCAATTTGAAAAATCCCCAAATTGCCGAGAGTTATAGCATGTAAATTGGGTTTGATTTTTTGATAAAATGTGTTGGACATGTTTTGTTGTTAATGAGCATGATTAATTAGGATAATTGGTGTTTTGGAAATATTGATTTGGATAATTAATTATGCATTACACTTTGGTTAATTAAGTTATAAAATTTGGAATTTGGTAATTTAATTAATTGGGCTAATTTTAGAAATTGGGCTTTAAAAGTTGTTATTGGGCTTTAATGGGCTTGGTTGTACCAAGTTAGGTTTAGGCTAAATTGGTTGGATCCAATTGGTCCCAAAACCGTTTCCATAAAGTCCAAATGCGACTAATGGACCTTAATTATTTAATTGGGCCTAATGGGCCTAAATTGATTTCTAGGCTTATGGGGTTACTCCTTGATTGGGCTTTGGTTATTGGGTTTGACCCGAGTTGACCAAAAGTCCACGCCTTAAGAAATTAATTAAAAGCCCATTGGACTTTAATTAAATTAACGTTGGACGTTAATCGGGCTTTGAGACCCGTAACGATTAAATTTGGAATTTAAGTCGTAAAGGTTCGTTAATAAAGTGTGATATTTAATTTGGAATTAAATAGTGAATTATTATTAAATACAAATTGAATTGGATTTAATTTTGTAGTTTAATTTAATTCAAGAATTCGTACTTTGAGTACTTATTCGCAAAACGAGTTTGACTCGCGCAAAATCAAATCGTTGTTTGAACATTGGATGGTCATTAATTATCAGATTAATTAATTGGATTAGATTGATTGATAACATGCTTGTGTGAATACATGGTTGCGATGCATGAATAATGTATATCGGATGGATATTAGATGGGTGGGGCAATTTTAGAAATTGTTGTAATAAATTTGGAATTTATTTAAATTGGACCTGTGTGTCCAGCCTATTACCTCCATACTCTTTGTATTTCTCTTCTCACCTATTCCCCTCAATGTAAATGAGGTTTCTTTAGAAGTGTTATGTAACAGGTAGAAGTAATACATGTGCTAGCGGGAGAGAGGAAATGGAGAGATTTGATCCAGGATCAATGTGTTAAGTATCCATCCGCATATCATTATTATTTATTTATATACGCTTTATTATGCATTTAGAATGCATGTTTAAGGGTGTATGATGATGAGACTTTAACCAAGATAATAAATTGGTTGCCAATTTGCACGCGAAAAACCCTCACAAAATATTAAGCGTTTTTCCTTCCATTGAGTGATTCTTACTCAAGATCCAAGACTGGCATTGGTTTGTTGGCCAAAGTCAAGGCCTTTGTCCGTCGAGAATGTGTTTGAATCATGAAGGCTTTATTCCATATCGGTGTCTTGTCCAAGTTGTGATTTGTTGGCCAAAGTCAAGATCACTTCTTGTTCATCGACATTGATTACGAAGCTTTCCAAGGTCAATGGGTCACGCTTAACTGGGATCACTAAGTTTGTTGTGCCAAAGCCAAGGCTTAGTTGATTCAGAGGAAAAAGGTTAGGTAATATATTTGATATATTGGCATATATAAGATATATGTTTCGGACTTGGACGTCCCCCTACTGGATCTAGGAATTGGATGGGATCCAATTGATCTTAGAGATATACCTAGTTAATTATCATACAATTTGTTGGCCAAAGTCAAGATTGTGTGATATTTAACGGGATCCTAGCCCACTAGGAAACATGGTTTCCCGAGTACTCGACAGAGGGTTAGAGGCTCGCCGAAAAATAGTGGGAGGCAAGAATTAAATTTGTAATATTCGTTTAGTTACTTGCCATACGCGCTCAAACAAATTATTCGTCAAATAAATTAAATGTTAGTTGGACTAATATTTAAATTGTTGTTTTTTAATAAAACAGTTGGGCTGTATTCAAACTATTCATTTATAGTTGATTATATAATTGGATTATAGTAATCAATATAATTGAATTTAATCTATTAAAATTATAGTTGATTATATAGTTAGACTATAGTAATCATTATAATAAATAGTACCTAAAATCGTTGATTAAATAGTTGGACTATTAGAATCAAGATAAAATTGAAAGATTAGCATTTAAAACATAATCCTAGGGAAAATGTATTTAAATGGTTTAATTTTCAAATTGGGAATAAATTTTCAGGATGGTCCTGGAAACTAATAAGTTACTTTATTTGATAAAATAACATATTATGCCTAAGCTCGGAGTTAAGCAAATAGTAGAGTATAATCTTTGGAAGATTCATGTAATGATAAATTTAATGCTTAATCCATTAAACTTGTCAAGTAGACTCCTTAATTTCTTAATCAGAACTAATGATTAGATCCTTATAATATGATAATGAAATTAAAGGATCTTCATAGATCTATTCTTAGATCTTAGAAGTATTATTATTGCAATAGTAAACTCTTGGAGAGTTAATGACTATTCTCAAGGAGTTAAAGCCAAAGTTTGCAATAAGGTAAGAAGCGCAAGACGCACCTTACTTCGATATTCTAGAAGGCCAAGGCTTGGCTAAAGGCTTCTGGAATGTGGAAAATGGCAAAGGCAAAATCATTATAGTCTTCTGGGAAGATAAAAGACATATCCCAAAATGTCTGCCTAAATTGTAGCAAACGGGATCGCGGAAGCGTGACTGCCGTTTGGACAAGGCAGGCATGAAGTAATTGAAGACGGGCAAGGCTCTGACTTCAAATATGTTTGTCATAAATATGTTCACTGCTAGTATTAAAATTGGATTTTAGATACTTAGTGTGATACATAAATATATACTGCTGTTCAGAATCTGCTATGAGCAGGATACTGACTTCAGTTGAGATTTATCTACGATACGGAAACGGGACGAAAGTTGTTGTTTCAACCGTAGACACCTGATTTTAAGAACTACCCTTTGGGTGTGTACTTAAATTAGGAAACTGTTATAATGTAACTAGTTTGACTAGAAACATTATCTCTATATCAGTATTTAATTCGTTGCGGATATACCTTTATATTCTAGAACACTAAAGTGTTTTATTATATAAAGATGATATTGCGATAAACACATTAGATGTGAATAATAGAATTTATATTTTGAATATAAATGAATCTCAAACATATAACATGATAAACAAATAGCTCAAACTGATTTGATCAAATGAAACATATTGTGGCATTGTTGTCTGGGACACAATTAAACAAGACTCGTATATTCACACTTTCGGAGAGTGGGTACTAGGACAAATTTGATTCTATTCAAATAAAATCTACGAATCTAGTTTATTGGGCAAAGTGCCTAAAACACATTTACTTGATAAAAGTGCAAATTCCACTGATCTGTTAGCCCTAATTCATAGTGAAGCAAGTGGGCCCATATCTAGCTAGGCTAGAGGTGGATATGAATATTTCGTGACCTTTACGGATGTGGCATCGCGTTATGGTTATGTGTTTCTTTTAGAACACAAATCGGAAACTTTTACAGTTTCGACACGAAATAGACAAACAGATCGGCTAAAGTATTAAACCGTCACGGTAAGACCATGATGAAAATACTTAAGCAATAAGTTTCTAATATACTTGAAAGAGTATAGTATTCTTTCAATGAGGACTCCTCCCGGAACACGTCATTTTGATGGTGTGTCCGAAAAGAGAAACCGAATTTTGTTGGACATGATAAGGTTAATCATGAGTCGCTCTGAGTGACCATTTCCTTCAACGGATACACATAAACAGTGCAAGAACTTATTTTGAATAAGGTTCCATAAAAATCTGTTTGACAGATATCATATTAGATATGAACAGGAAAGAAACTGGGTTTCTCATTCCTGAATATTTGGGTATGCTGGGCATACGTTTGGATGATACCAAACTAAAACCCAAATTGGATAAGTGCCAATTGTAGGTTATCCTAGGGATACCAAAGTATAGTACTTAAACAACTCACAAAGAGAACAATTTAATTGTTGCTCACCGTGCGGTTTTCCTAAGAGGAATACCTATATGCAGTGGTAAGTGGGAGGAAAGTAAAACTCGATGAAAATCGGAGTAATACTATTCAAGGCACTGGTTCCTAATGGAGCACAAATAGTTCATCAAGGATGAAACTATACCAATAATCTTCGAATACACAAGAACCGCTTAAGTCGGAGAGAGTCAGAAAACAACCTAGGGTATGGGTTTCTGATCTCACCTCATAAAGATGTTAATCTTATTGAGGTATATCAACTAACTACGTATGAGGAAGTGATACAAGGTATCGACTCCCTAATATGTCAAAGTGCCATGACATCCGAAATGGGTTCCATGTATATCAACTATGTTTGGACACTAGTTGTTGTACCGCAAGGCATTGTGCCTATTGGTACTATATAAGTCTTCAAGGAAGACATACATGGAAGGTAACATACCAACGTACAAAGCTAGGCTTTTGGCGGAAAGGTATCATTATCAACATTGTGTTGATTACGACGAAATCTTTTACCTGTTGACACGGTGAATCCATTTGGATAATGCTTGCTAAAGCTGCATGTTTCATTTATGAAATATGTCAGCTAAACGACAAAATCACTTTCCTTAAACGGAAACTTTTTGGAGGATGTTTACAACATCCTGACAGTTTTGTCGTACTAAAACTAGCAAACAAGGTTTGCAGGTTATTCGATCCATGTTTGGATTGAAGCAAGCATTAGATTCTTGGAATTATCGTTTTGATGTAATCATAATGATATATGATTTAATTCAAAACATAAATGATTCTTGTGTATATAGGAGGTTAGTGGGAGCGCACTGACAGTGGCTGTCCTATAAGTAATGATGACATGTCATTTCTTGGAAATGATATTCCCATAATATAATCGGCGAAAGCTTGGCTTTCATGAAAATTCTCTGTAGAATTCTTGGGAGAAACAACCTTTATTCTAGGAATAAAGATCTACTGGGATAGATCAAAAGGTTGTTAATACTCTCCGAGAAATCGTACATTGAAAAATGTACGCGACCTGGTGTCTCATACGCTTTGAGCATATGGAGTCACAAACAGGCCAATCCAAGTGATAGTCACTGGATTGATATTAAAAACATCCGTTAGTTTCTTAGAGAACTAAGGATGCTGTCTTTTACCATGGAGATGGAAAACTTGAAGTGACTGGGATCACTACTGCAAGTTTCTTAAACCGATAAAATGACTATAAGTCGCAAACGGTACTATAAAGTTTGAATAACGAACAGTGAGCTGGAAATCTTCCAAGCAAGATACTGTTACCGAATAAACAACAAATGCGGGTTATTGCTGCAGCTGAGGCAGCAATAGAAGCCATTTGGGTCGATAATAAATCTAATTAGATTAGATATAGTTCTGTTAGCAGCTGAGCTAGGCTACAACGCAGGCTAAAGAATTAATGGTCTCATCAACGATCCAGATACATACTTCGACTATTCATCTGATTCGTTCGGATCATACATCGTGGCGATGTGATGATCGAATAAATCACATTAGATGATAATCATGCAAATCCGCTGACGAAAGTCTTTCCTCAACAATTTGAGCCAACCGTACATAGTTCGGGTGTTAGACACTCGAGTGACTGGCTATAGGCCAAGTGGGAGATTGTTGGACAGTTATGACCCATATCGTCACTATTTGTACAGATCATTGACCGGCGTAAACACACACGTATAACGCAAGCGCACGTATCGTTCAAGTAGTATAAAAATATCGATCCCACGAGGACTTAATTCCTACTGTTGTTATTAATTGTTGAATCTATTTATTTACAAATATCTAATTAAATGGATAAGAGAGATATTGTTGTGTTTGATGGTTGAATGGCTTTACTAAATAAATAAATAAATAAAAAGACAAAAGAAAATACAAAAGAAAATACAAAAGACACAAAGATCTAGGGTTGTGATTTCTTCCAATACCATTTTAAAGATGAAGTGATTATTATATAGATGGGTAAAACATTGATTTATTAACCTGGAACACGAAATTATGCGAAAGCATCTGTCGATGGTCAGACACAATACCCAGTGTAACCCAATTGAACCATATTCCTATGTCAACCACATTATCTGGATTCATTAAGATTGAGTTCCAATTATGGCTACCCTCGCCCGACAGGTATATTCCTATCCTGTAAGGAAATCTATTAAAGGGTTATCTATCCTCAAGGAAGATCGTGGGCTATTGAGTCTAAGGTCTTAAACTTAAAATCCCTATGTCTAGTTCATTTTAAGTTTACCTAATCAATTTTATTAATGGCCAATTAATAAAAAGCATTAAGATTAAGACTCAATAAATAAATCTTTATAATACCCAAACTAAATCTAACCCTATAAACCGGTGATATTGAAATTCATCACAACCCCAGATAACTATTTAGTTACAACACATAACTAGGACTAATAACTGAAAAATAAAAGACATAAAGTAAAAATACTGAAAAGTAAAAGACATAAAGTAAAAAGTAAAATAAATGCTAAGGTAAAATGAATTACTTTTACTACTACTTATTTAGAAATCTCCCATAAAATAATATATAAACTTGTTATAATATTACCAACCGACCAATCTGGCGGTATCCTGATTAAGTCAAATTAAGTCCAACCAGCCATATAGGCGGTAATATTTGTCCATAATCCAGCCATAAAGGCGGTACCAAAATAAATTTACCAACCGACCAATCTGGCGGTATCCTTGATTAGTCAGGTTTAAACCAGATTAAATTGAATTGCCAACCGACCAATATAGCGGTATCCTTTATTAATCAGTATTTTAAATAGTGAATATATTATTTTTAAGGGAGATTAATCTAAATAGTAACAGTAAAAGAATTACCTTTCACCCTAGCTTGGGAAATTACCTCCTCATTACTGAAAAGTAAAAACTGAAAAATTAAAGAAAGAAAAGTACTGTGCGTAAAAGTAAATCGCGGAAAGTAAAAACTGAAAAGTAAAGAAAAGAAAGTGCGAAACTGAAAATTAATTACTGAAAACTAAAAATAAACAAACTAGATACAATCTTCTTATTTATTCATTAAGAATTTCAAAGAAGAAAGTATGAATTTTACAAATGAAATGGCTTGGTATTTATAGGCAAAATTTTGCCTCCATCAAATCATCCATCAAATTCTCCACCAAATCCATTATTAATTTCTCCACTAATTACTCCACAAATCCATAATTGCTCCACTAATTGCTTATCTTGTTTGGTTTTGATTTGATAATTTTTATTAATTATTAATTAATTAATATTTTGCTTTGAAAATGATTGATAATGACTTTTAATAATTACACTCCACACACTTCTGGATGGTTCTACCATTTCGGTCATGAAATCATCAGAATTTGAAAATATTTTCTCTTTCAAAGTTGTAGATCGTTGAGTCTTCTTTAATCTGGAACTTGAATAAGCTCAATCCGATATCGGAGTAAAATGTTATGTCCAAAATACGACAGATGCGCAAAATTGGAATTTCCAAAACTGCACTTCGTCAAAAACGCCCTTTCAAGTTTCCAATCTCCAAAATTAATATATCAAGTCCAATAATTGCCCTTATTTGATCCACATTTCGTCTTAAATGATTTCATTGAGTCCCGATATTATTTTATCTGCAAAATAAAATAAAACATATCAAAACGTTCATCAAACCCGAGAAACTAAACAAAATATTAAGTAAAAGGGGCGGTAAATATTGATATATTTTCCGCTCATCAATCATGGTGTTGTTGTACAAATTAACTATGTGACAAAAGAGATTGCTCTCTTATCATTTGTGATTAGATTACCAAGATGTATAAATGATAGGAGGTCCATATGATTAGATCCGGATTGAGATGATATGAGATAGTATCAGTCCACGAAGGATAAATCAGTAAATATCCCTAGTGAGAGTATTATCGAGATTGGACATCGATAATGCGTAAAAGACTAGTATTACACTTGTGCGCGTTGTGAGGGCATAACGACATAGTTCTCATATATTTGGGTATAGGATACTCATGCAAGTGTAATAGTAGGTTGTGTTTACCGATGGTACGGGAAACAGCTTCGCTCTGGATAGATCCCATCGGAATTCCATTGGTAGTATGACTGTATGTCTATGGAAGTCCGAAATCAGGGTAGGTGTATTTGGTCTTAACCTGAGACTTGCACCGTTAATACTTGCGACAATCAATATACTTTGGTTTTGTTCGTCCAGGGCTTTAACATGTTCTGTGTATGCCTCTGCTGGGTATATTGAGAATCGTAGTGTATTGGGTGTGATGTCAAGACGGAAGTATCACTCCAGTCATAGTGGAGATGATGGTCACGTAGGATACGAGACTGGTTCTCTTATATGCTGCAGCTATCGGGATATTATGACTAGGTCATGTATATCCGATTATAGAGACTAGTTACCAGAGATCCGATATATGCTTCGTACGGGGCATACACAATTCCAACCTCAGGCCTAGCAGGTGACATCTGATACTGGATCGAAATACGCAATACTACGTATACTACGCCTGATATAAATCACTATATTTCTGTAAGGATATTTCTGGAGAATTGGGTAGGCATGACGCTTTGCTAGAAGCCAACATTGTCTTGTAAATCGGTAAAAACGTAGTACTAGGTACTTACGTGTTCAGATAGTCCGACGACCGGATTTACTGCCAACATATCCGGGGATCTCGTGGGTCGCTTCCCGAAAATTCACCGATGACGTATGACTCGCACTTTATTAATCTGGGATTAATTAGATGAGAGAGAAAATTAATCTGGGATTAATTGCGGAGATATTTTTTATGGGATAAAATATCATTTAAAGAGAGATAACGATTAATTTGGAATTAATCGATAAAATAATATATTTGATATATTATACGAAATTGGATTTCGACGCGGAATTGAAATTAGATTTTAATTCGGACGAACGAATTAATTTAGAATTAATTCGTTAGCGACGTGAATAGTGATTTTGCTAGGCATAATCATTTAATTACGTCGCAATGGAAA
Source organism: Zanthoxylum bungeanum (assembly GCA_019454045.1). Classification (NCBI taxonomy): domain Eukaryota; kingdom Viridiplantae; phylum Streptophyta; class Magnoliopsida; order Sapindales; family Rutaceae; genus Zanthoxylum; species Zanthoxylum bungeanum. Next base: position 29,344 of record SKCR01037711.1, read on the forward strand.
ATTCGTTAATTTAGAATTAGCGAACCCGAGCCCGTGAGTGTTTGCGAGCGCATTCGCAGTTCGAATTCGAGTGCGGCACGCAAGTCACATCAAGCGTCAATTCATTAGTCACATCAAGCGTCAAATCACATGTCACTTTGAGTGATGTGACAATTTTATTGATTGATTGATTGATGGGAGTTGTTGGGAGCTTTTAAAGCTTGTACTTGTTTGACTTTTTGAAAATCAAATTTGGTATATGTTTAATTAATTTTGGAAATCAATGAAGACATACACAACTTCCATCTCTCTCTCCTTGCTCACGTTTTTGGAGCCAAAAACCTCTATTCTCTCACACGGTCTAGGATCATTTTCTTTCTCTGTTTTCTGCTAATGCCGTGAATGGAAGGTGAAGAAGCTAAGTGATTTTTGTGGCAAAAATCAAGAGTGCTAGCACACATCGGAGTCTTGCGAAGGTGATAGGGAAACCCACCCGTGGGCTTGGAATACCATTTGAGAAGCTTGGAGCTTCATGGATCACCATGGCCGAATTTGGAGAAGCTGAAAAACAGTGGACTGCCGAGCACCAAGGAGGTAGAAAATGATTTTTGTTCTTCACCGCATCGCCTCAACCGATCGATGTAAGTATTTCGCAACTTCCTCGATGTATTCGCATGTGTTTCTTGCTTGTTATTCGATCCTCGGGACCGTAGAAACTCCAACAGTACATGGTGTGGAGGGTCGTCGAGTATCCTGATGTCGATCTAAAGCCAAAACAACTGTTAGTTTCTATAACTTGGAATATTTTCATATGGCATAAAAGAATATGTAATGCATGGAATCTTAATCTTTATGAATATATGAGATATTTATGGTGCCTATGAATTTTACGGCTTAGGTTTCGAGTTACACAAGTGTGATAGCGAAATTCCAAATTCTGCCCAATCGTTAAAATCCTCTGCTCAACTGTTACCTTCAGACATTCACTGTAACTAATTGGATGGAATTAAAAGCTAAAATTTTAATAGAATGGACTTTCATGTGTCTAGTTTATGTCGATTTTTACGGATCGTACTTTCAATTTCAGAAACTTAAGTTCTAAGCTGACTTTCAAGGATGATCATAAAACAACTGGGTGTATTTGCAGCATGTCACCCAATTTCAAAAATTCTGTTTGACTTCATGCTAAGTCAAAAAATTCTGATTTTCGGATATTTTATTTCTTTATATATCTAGTTTATCTATAATTTTACGGATCTTGATTCCGACTTCAGAAACTCAAGTTATAAATTAAAGTTCAGGGGCTATCCAATGGAAAAACTAGCACATGGGCAGCAAGTTACCCAACTTCAGAAATTTGGTCCGGTCTCATCTTAAGTTCAAAAATTCTAAATTTTGGATATGTTATTTTCTTATATCTCTATTTTATTCAAAATTTTATGGCTCATCATTTGGACATCAAAAACTCAAGTTACAGCCTATTATTTATGACCTGTCCATAATGTAACTTTATTAAAGCTTACTGCCCAACATACTAATTTCACCACTCTCTTAACTTAATTTAATTAGGCCATTGCCACCAGATTTTTCAGCATATAAAATATATAAATAATCCTCTAAACTTCAATATCTATATTCAAGAACCAACCTCAATCCCCAATCTCTTATATACTATTAGATCAAAGCATGCATACTAAAGCCTTAAAAGTTTCAACACTAAATCAAATTCTTCTCATAATACACATCATTCCTATCACACTTCATCATTAATATTCAAAAAGCAACAACAACTCATTCTCTAAAATAATGACACATCCGACCCTTTTTTACATGCAATGCATAATTCCATTCTTATATTATCATGAAATGTGTAATCATGCATGCTAGCAACTTAATCGAAGCTAATTAAGCAATTCCAAATCCTAGGATTCATAAGGTGCGAATTTGGGGCTTCTAAATTTCAAGTTCAAAACTGAAACTAGAAGAGGGGAAGATGATAGAGAGCTTACTTGCATGAAGGGAATTTGAACACATCAATTTTTTTCCTTCACCATTTGGCATGAGAAAGAAGAAATTTTGAAGTTATTTTTGGCGTCAAAACCATGACTTGAGGAAGAAGAGAAGATGATAAATAGTTCGTGTTATTTATAGTATATTTTTTTTGTAAATTAATGATCTAAAACTTGCCACATCACTCATTTATAGTAAATTCCTGAATTTCACTATAGCAGTCACAAATATCACGATTTTCGACCTACTTCTAGTTCGCATTTGGAAAAATATTCAATTTGGAAGTTGTAGGTCTCGATCTAAAAATTTATAAAAATTGGAGTTCGTATGAAAATGTTATGCCCCAAATACTAAGGACTATCCAGATTTTACCTTGGAATAAATTATGTATCGGAGCTGCGAGAATTTTTCCGAATGTTCAAAAAGTTCTTTCATGAGATCATACTTGCTTAAACATGATTTTTATCATATATCATGCCTCTGATAATGTAGTAGTCATCGGTCTCTGGTAACTTACAAGTCATCGGATTACCGAATGTTACATCGGAACTTAGGTCGCTTTAGTAAAATATTAGATGTAGCGTGATGTGTTAACGTAGTCACCCAATATCATCATTAGTGTGAGGGTGTATATACGAAGCTCATTAGTGCACATTGAAAAATATACACCTAAAACACGTCTTAATCCGAGATCATCATTAGTGTAAGGATAAGAAATGGTTCAGGACCAAACTATGAGTCATATGAAGTGATTGACCTTGGAGGTCTACCTAATGAGTTTATAAAGGCGAAGATTGTCATTAGTGTAAGGCTGGAGTAAATGTCATGGGATCCACTTCCTGTTATGAAATTTTGATAGTCAAATTTCTATTTTTCGTTAAGGGAGATTACGAAACTACGTAAAGTAGTGAGATGACATTAATAGATTTAAAATTTCATAATCAATTAGTGTTATTATTTTAAAATGAAAATTGTTCTGCTACTGTTTAAAATGTTGTCTTGTAGATGGCTGTCGCAAATCCATTAATGCGACTTTTGGATTCTAATAAACTAAAATGAGTCGAGAACTACTTTGAGTGGGAAATGAAAATCCGTATTGTCTTGGAGTTTAAAAAGTTAACTTATGTAACTATCAATCCATTGTCTGTTGAAATCGATCCTGACTCCACTTCTAAAGAGCGAGAAACTTTTGCAAAATGGAATGATGATAACCTGAAGGTGAAATCCTACATTTTAGGATCGATGGTTCCAGATTTGCTGAGACTGTACATAAAGGTACCAGATGCTTGGAGCATTATGCGAACACTCAAAGAGTTATTTGAGAAAAATTAAGAGATAAATATATATAGGAGGTCTAAGGAATTATTCCATGCTACACTCAATGATAGAGGAGCTGTCAGCATTCATATTTTGAACATGATCTACCAGATCCGATATTTGGAATGACATGGCATTGTGATTGATGAACGGCTAGGCCGTAATTTGATTCTGTCTTTTTTGCCTGGAACTTATGCTGGTTTTGTGTTAAACTTCCAAATGCACTTGATGCAAGCCAGCTATGAAGAACTTCATAACATGTTACGCACTGTGGAAAATGATTTGAGGAAAGGCAACCCCACTTTGTACCTCTACAGTGGAGCTGGCTCTTCAAAGACTTATAGGAAGAAAAAGATTTCAAAATAAAACTCCAAGAAACACAAAGATGCAAAATCGCAAGTAGCTCGTGATCAATGTCTATATTGCAAGAAGTATGTATGGAAACTGGAAGAATGACTGTCCAGAGCTGAAAGGAAAAGTAGGACCTTTAGGTACCATTTGTATTTTTCATATTATTGACATCTCATTAGTCTTATATGCAAATAGTGGATGAGTGTTAGACATTAGCAGTCCTACTCATATTTTCAACTTCATGCATGCCATGTGGGTTAAAAGAAGGCTGAATAAAGGGGATATCCAACTTAGATTTGACAATGGCGAGAGATTGGATGTCAAGGCCATAAGAACGGTTGTTCGAGATTTCCCCAATGGATGTAATTTGGATTTACATGACTGTTATTATGTACCCTCACTTATCAGACAAATAATATCACTGCTAATATTAGATAAATTGGGATATAAAATAAACATTAAGGATGAAACTTTATGTTTATATGATAAAAATAATTTATTGAAATGTGAATGTTCTTTATCTAACAGTCATTATGTTTTGGAAACATATAGAGATGTCTTTGATGTAGAGGAAAATACAAATACGAAAACTGAATTTAATAATACTGAATTATGTCATTTGATATTGGGCCACATTGATGTTAGACGTCTATCCAAATTGGTAAATGATGGTTTGATTGAAAATCTTACCTTAGATCCTTATCTGATTTGTGACTCATGTATCCAAGGAAAGATGACAAAAGCCCCATTTCTTGGTGTTAGACACCGTGCTGGAGATTTATTGGAGCTAATACACAGCGATGTGTATGGTCCATTAAATCATGCCGCTCATGATGGTTTAACATACTTCGTGACTTTTACGGAGAATAAGTCTAGATATGGTTATGTCTATTTGATGAGACATAAATCGGAAACATTTGACAAGTTCAAAATATTCCGAAACGATGTAGAAAAATAAACCAATAATTCATCAAGTGCCAATGATCAGATCAAGGTGGTGAATACATGAGTGAAGAATTCAGAAGTTATTTAAGGGAGAATGAAATTCTTGTCTAATACAACCCGCCAGGAACATCTTAACACAATAGTGTGTCTGAGCGTAGAAATCATACTTTATTGGATATGGTGCGATCAATGATGAGCTATACAGATCTTCCTTATTACCTTTGGGGACACTACTGCCCACATACTTAATAGGGTTCCATCGAAAGCTGTTTCTACGACCCCCTATCAGTTATGGTTTGGTAGAAATCCAAGTCTTAGATATTTAAAGATTTGGGGTTGTCCTGCATATGTTAGAGTTGTGTGGCGGGGTAAACTAGCACTCATGGGGAATAAATATAGGTTCGTTGGATATCATGATAATTATATGGGATATCAATTCTACGATTCTGAGCAACGAAATGTATTTGTTGTTCACTTTGTCGCTTTTCTTGAAAATGAATTTTTGAGAGAAATTGGAAATTGTAGAAAAATTGAACTTAATGAGTTTGATCATAACAGTAAGGAACCTGAGATGGAACCATAGATCCAACTAGGTGAGGGATCTTTAATACAGGTTCTACGTAAGTCGAATAGAATATTAAGGCCATCTGAGAGATTATTTTAACATTTGAAGTGAGTCTTGATGTTCTCCATTTGGAGGAAATAGATACGACTACTATAAACATACGATATTAGATATCGATTCGGGAAAATGGCAGGAAGCCATGAAATCCGAGATGGATTCTATGCATGACAATCAAGTCTGGGACTTAGTTAAACTTCTTGAATGAGTTAATCCTATAGGTTGTAAATAGGTTTACAAAAGGAAGCGAGGGCCCGATGGAAAGGTGGAAACCTTGACTGGTACTCAACATCCTGGGATTGACATTGAGAAAATTTTTTCACTAGTAGCCATACTAAAATCTATTAGGATTCTTTTATCCATTGTTGCGTATCACGACTATGAGATATGGCAGATGGGTGTGAAAAATGGATTCCTTGAAGAGGATATATATATGGAACAACCAGATGATTTCGTATCCAGTGAGACTTCAAACTTAGTTTGTAAGCTCCAAAAGTCTATTTATGGACTTAAACATGCATCCCAAAGCTGGAATCCTTATTTTGATGAGAAAAATAGATTATCTGGATTTATCAAGAATGAGAAAGAACCATGTGTTTATAAGAAAGTGAGTGAGAGCATGATAGTTTTCCTAGTCTTGTATATATATGAAATCATTAACATAGGAAATGATATAGGATTGATACAAAGTGTGAAAGTCTACATTTGCAAGAACTTCTCTATGAAAGATATGGATGAAGCTTCTTATACACTAGGTATAAGGCTATACCACGATAGAGTTAGGAATCTTATAGGGTTTTCGCAATCGACGTACATAGATAAAATGTTAGAAAGGTACAGATTTACCAATTGCAAGGCAGCAAATGTATCTTTCCGATACGACATATATCTTTCGAAAAAAATGATACCTCAGATTGAGAAAGAAAAATTTAAGATGTCTAACTTGCCATATGCTTCTTGTATTGGAAGCATAATGTATGTTATGCTGTGTACAAGACCTGACATCAGTTTTGACGTCAGTATGACTAGCCGATATCAATCTGATCCAGGTAATGATCATTGGACAACCGTGAAACATATCCTGAAATATCTTAAGGGTACTAGGGATACGTTTATGATATATGGAGAAGATTAGCTATAAGTTAATGATTATACAAACTCCAACTTCTAAGGAGATCCAGATGATAGCAAGTCTACATCCGGATACATATTTACCCTTAACGGTGGTGCGTTTAGTTGGTGATGTTCAAAGCAAGACTCAACGGTTGATTCCACCACTTAGGCGGAATTTATAGCTGCTTCAGAAGCTGCTAAAGAAACTTTTGGAATTACAAATTTTATCACAGAACTTGGCGTTGTGCTTAGTATTGCGAATTTGATCCCATTGTACGATGATAATAGTGGAACCATTGCGCAGGCTAAGGAGCCGTGGGCGCATTCCAAGTCTAAACACGTGGAAATGAAATACCATGTAATTAGAGAGATTATTGAACGAAAAAACATAGTGGTCTTGAAGGTTCAAGGATTAGACAACATATCATACCCACTTACAAAGGCCTTACCTCATAAGTTATTCGATAAACAGATAGAGGAGATGAGACTACGGTACCATCCAAATTGGCACTAAGCAAGTGGGAGTTTGTTGGAGTTGGTGCTTGGAGCGCCAATCCGAATAATGTATTCTACATTTTATTATTTATTAATAAAATAACTACATCTTCATTTCATACCTTATTAATGATATTGTCATTATGCATATTAGATTGATGTATAAATATGCTAAGAATGACATCAACCTTAGAATAGTCTTGCAGTAATACTGCACACTAGGTGGTCCGACATTGAGATAGGTATTACTATTATAAAATATTCTTAAAGTATATATTCCTAGTCGTTGGTTTTGGAATACGATCGAATTCCTATAAATTAGAAGACTGGCAAATATCGTATATTGAAATTGGAGTTCCAATGGTTTAACACAATGTACCATGGGCTTTGGAAGCTGTATAGACGTGTGGGTATTGGTTGGACCGAATACTGAATGACTCATATATGATTCTTAATAGTTGGAATTACACACCACTATCAATAGGAATCTCCTCGAGTCGAGTAACATATGTAATCCTTTGACTATAGGATAATATTGATTTTGTGTGAGATCATCCACACTTTAATGCCATTTATGTCAGAAATCTTTCATGGTCTGACCTCTAGATGTTCATTGGGTGTAGACCGATGCACTCGTTAATCAAGTACGAATCAAGATAAAATCCGTTGGCCCGTATGTGTACTATAAAGGGTTTATGTATCCATGTGAGTAAGTCATGATTCTTAAGACTTTGGCCAAAGCCGATCATCTAGGGTGGATCGCATCCGTTGTAAAGAATCGTTGACATGTCGACATGAGATGGGCGCCATAGAAACTTGATGGTGTATTCTATGTTTCCTAAGCACAACTCAGATAGCCTACGACGGAGGGATTGTTAAACATATGTGATTACCTCGACTTGTATAGTTCAGAAAGGTCGTTCATGTACTTCGCGAGTTCAGAGGTGGCCGAATTGCGTACATATTAGCTAGGCTTATATGACGAACGTGTATGAACTTAGAGAGTCCCAATATGAAGTGTACTAGTTGAGCACTTGGGTAGCTGATTAATTTTGATAAAAGATAATATTCGATATTATAATTATCAACTAAGATAATCAAGTGTTATTGGATAACATTGATTATTTACTTTGACCTAATTGGATTAATTTAATAATTACACAACAGCTTAATTGTAAATTCATAAATATCCCCACCATTTGAGGATATTTTGGTAATTACAAATATAGAATTATAGGTGTTTTTGGGTTGATTTAATTGGATTAAATTAGAGTGGCAAACATTGAACTAATCCATTAATTAAGCTTTGTCTTGATTTAATTGGATTAAATCAAAGTGGTAGACAATAAAGATTAGTCACACCTAATGATACATATTTGAACAAATTAGATTAAGGCCACATAAAAGTGATTAGAACTTTTATTATTTAAAAATTGCTTAAGTTTTGCTATAAATATCAAGCATTAGGAAGATTTTAATTAAGCTTGAAAAAGCTAAATACATGCAATTCTTGGAGAAATTAGCCTAAGTTAGAGAAGTGTTTAGAGAAGCTTCGTGAGGTCTCTACAATATTTCATCTAAGATAAATCAAGATAGGATCTTGGAGTGAAGCTTGCTAGCATTGGAATCAAGATTAGATCTTGGAGTCAAGCTTGCAAACCTTGGAAGTTCTCCAACCATTTTAACAAGGAGAAGAAGATTGGATCTTTGTATCAAGCTTGCTAGGTAATATTTGATCTTCTCTGAAGCTATGTTCTTCATTAGTGAGTTTTCATTAGTGAGACATATAATGATGAATTATGTATTAGATGCATGATTACATAGTTTAAAGTTGAAATAAGGCTAATAATTATGTTAGGATGCTTTGGAAGTATAAACACAATATGCTTGTTAATTAGGTTAAAGATGTTCATGTTGGACATGGAACAATTAATAAGAGTTTGGAACTCTAGATTAAAGCTTAGAGTTATGGCTACCATTCTAGAATCACTTGACCACCTTTGGATGAACTAGAATTGTTCATGAGATATTTTATAGTGGGATTCTAAATTGGTTTGTGTTTTGATTCAAACAAATGCATATAAGTATTTAGAATACATGTATGATAGTTTTATAACATGGGTTGATGGTGATTATGATGCTAAAATTGGATTTTAGGTGTATTTGAAGCATTATGAGAAAAATGGAAGTGTTTAGTATTGGTTTGAAGTAGAAAAATACTCACTGTCTAAGGTAGCGTCGCGACTTTGACCCCTCAGCGTCGCGACACCGAGCATCAGCCTAAGAGCGACGCGACGCAAACCATTTTGCATTGCGACTCTGAGACATCCAGTTCTCATATTTTCTCTCGTACTTTGGAGCGTCTCGATGCCCAATCCTGTGCGTCGCGACGCTCAGAATTGATACATACTGAAACTTCATTTTCTCCGTTCTGAAGTTTCTAGACTCCGTTCTGGTCCCCGTTTTGTCCTACGGACTCGAAACGAAATATATTTTTACATAAAATATTTTAAAATACACCCATACTAGATATCCATGGGTTAGATCCACTTCCACTGTGCGAGGCACCATTCTGACCCTAGGGATTCTGCATATGCCCCACACTTATAATATATTTAGTTACACATGTATTGTATTATCATTCATATATATATATATATATATATATATTGCCATCACCTTTCGATGGGAAGGTGATGGCAATTGCAAAGCAAATGCATTATTGCATTTTCTTTGCAAATATTAGATGCGAATGCACCTCTTAGAAAAGAAGGTGTTTGACACCTCAATGAGGGGGGGGGGGGGGAGAAAATGAAGAGCTTCTCTCTAGTTCAGATGCGTTATTTTATTTTCTCCTATCTGGGGATTTGGGGTAAGTATCATATGTGTTTTATTTTATTTTTCCTTTTATAATTTCTTTTTCTCTTATTAATAAAATTATGTGTGTTTTTATTTATATTTTATTTTGTTAATTTGCACCATGCTGGGAGTAAATGATGAAACTATTGGTATAAAGATGTATGTGATTTTTATTTATATTATATTTTATAAATTGTGATAATTTTCCAAATAAAATTCACACGCTTTCTAGTTTATTGATGACTTTTGACTAGCTGTAGACAGTTCTCGATTGACACAGATAATACTTGAATACCATAAATGAGAGATAGTGGACTATTAAAGATCTCGATTAATTATAGACAATACGGTTCCGCCTATGTGGCTGATTTTATATATTTGGCATAATTAAGTACCTAACTGGACTTGTTATAGACAAATATTATCACCGCCTTTATGGCTGGTTTTATATATTTTAGCATATTTAGTACATTGGCAAGACTAATTATCGACAAGACAGATTACATATGTTGGCATAATTAATATCTGATAATTATGAAATAAATTTATTGAGAAATAATTATAATTTATATTTTATAAAAAGTAAAAATTATTTATATTTGAAATATCAATAGTGGATCCTCTAACCCTAATATTTTATTATTTTTATTTTATTAGTTGAATTATTATTTTATCCTATTAAATTTATTCTCTATGAATCGACCCCGGACGTACCGGGTTATTTTATTATTTCACCACTCTTATACTTGAGAGTAAAAAACCACTATGTGATTGTGTCAGATTGCATCAATGTCCAATACTCGATCCGTTGTCATTCTTATTATCAACAATATTACTTAGAAATTGTAAAAAATAATATATTGATCCACTCCTCTAATAAGATATTATCCTATTTAACACGACCTTTAATTCCAAAACCTTGGAACGGGGTAGATTCATTGCTTATAAACATATCTCAACGTTTTTTCCCGCATTTCAAGTGAGGTATGATATCAAAGAAAATTATTTTTTATCAAGAAAAATAATTAATTAATATATAATAAAGTATGGGTGGGCAAATGTCGATTTTGTTTGATTTCAATTTTAATATTTTTTTCGATTTTGATTCGGTTCGATTTACAATCGAACCGAAACTGATTTTTTAGAAGAATGTACCCCCAAATCGACCTCACGGATCACATTACTCGATTTGCTTAGGTTTGCAGTAATTTCAATTATGTATGAAATATTATTTTGTCATATATTTCATTTTCAGTGAGTAGCATTTACTCACTAAGTCGTTTATACGACTTACTCTTTCCCTTTTAGTTTTGCGTTGCATGATTTCATGCACGTTGAGGACAAGCTCTGCATAAGATGGATACCAACCGTAGTCATTAGGATCATGGTCATTGGGTCAGATCCAAGTGTCATGGGTCCACCTATATATATACATACTTGCCAAGTAAGGGCACGAGGCCGAGTTACGTATGCATATATATATATATATATATATATATATATATATATATATATATATATATATTTATTATGTTATATCTGACATGTCCCATGTAATTCAGGTATATTAGCCATGCACGCATTCATGAATAGACAATTCAGCTATGGAACACGACACGTCAAGTATGTTTCACGAAATCCCATGTGCATTATATATATCAGCCATAGATGTATTCTAGGTTAGCCATCATAACAGTCAATCATGTTTTCGCGAATAGACAGTTTAGTTATGAATCATGACAAGTCATACATGCTAACGTCACGAGGCTCATGGAGAAGGTAACGTCGTCTCCTACTGATCACGTCTAGTTAAATTGGGATGTGACAGCAAGGATAAACCCGATTGCCTTTGATGGCATATTCTGAAGCCATAATTCCAATAGTTTCAAATATCCATGCTTATATATACATACAATGCCATTAGAAAAATCAAACATAATTTTTTTTAATACAAAAATGTAATACATAGTTAATTTACCTGGAAGTCAAGACAGAAGTCATAAAAGTTATACTTTTCCTCCATGTCTCTCTTATCCCTCGTGTGCTCGCTTTGAATTTATTAGCTTTACCTAATAGAATTTTGTTTGATTGTTCTCAAATAATATCCCATGTTAAGGTACCCCATGGAATGTTATTAAAGAAATCTAGATCTTCCACCATATTCATAGGTTCTATTTGTACCTGTATCTCATCAGGACGCACAAACATAAATCAATCAACAAAATAATATAAGTTATCTTCAGTGCATCAGAGTATGAAATCTTTGTGAATTCAAACTAAAGAAATTTTGTGTCCAAATCACTTAGTCTTTTATACATCACAACAGTAAAGTAGTTGTCCCGTATGTCCAACGTATCACAATCCATCTCAACGGAAAAACCACCTCGAAGACCCGTTACTAGACACCATTTCCGAATGGATAACCTTATTAATTTACCGCCGATGCAAAACCACAATTGAAACCCGATGTCACTTTCCATTTGCACACAAGTTTATGCAAAAAAATTATGTATTATCATTCTTTTGAAATATGTATCAATCTCCAAGAAATATCTGAATATTGATTTCTTGAACTCTTGTAGTTGTGGAGTAGTCAATTTTATCCTTATTGCTTCCACAACCATTTTGATACGAGTTATATTGGTCTCACGCCCTCAAAATTGATCAGATTCTGGTATTCTTAGGTCTCAGTGGTTGTGACTATCTCTCTCAATACATACAAGAAACATTAAAAAAAACACTACCACGCGGTCGTCCACCGCCTTCGCCAGAGACTTCTTTTGTCACTGGAATACTTTGTTGTTGCCGAAATCAATGTTGGAGTGTTTGAAAGATTTGTGTTTAAAAGAGTGTAAATGAGAGAGATGAAAGATAATGAGATGTGTGATAAGGATAAAATAGATACTCTCTGTTGAATTTAATTATTAAATATTTTCTAAAATGTAGGTTGTTTTTATATTTTGTTAAATGAAATTTGATTATTTTGTAAATTTCCCTAAATAAAATAGAAAAAATATTGAATACTTGGGAACATTCTTTTTGTATATAATATACATGCACACTTGACAAATAAACAGTGGTTGAATAAAAACAAAATTAAAGACTCGGAGTGGGGTGGCGTGGACGCGAGACACACCAAAATTAACGACGCCACGTTATATTTGTCCAATTGGGTACCCAAAAACAAAATAAATATCTATTATTGGCTAATATTTTGCTTATACTTTTTTTTTAAGAAAGTTTTTTAAGCAATCAAATTAAGTAATGCTTGCACTCAAGTTCTTGATTTTTTAATTAATTGATTATTTTTATTTTTTTGCTTCTTTAAGGTAGGGAAAGAGAGGTATTAGCCTCATTGGTAACCCATGTCTCTCACCAAATGAGTGATATGGGTTCGAGTCCCCACAAAAGCAGTGGGGACTCGAACCTTCCTCTTTAGGAGAAATAAGTTCTCCTATATGTGAGTTGATTCCCAAGCTGTGTCTTGGTTGATTTAGAATTTGTAAGTCCTGAGCTACATCTCGGTTAATTTCTGGACAGTGCTATAATTATATGTATCTAAAATCCCAGTTGATAACATATTGTAATATATGTAGTTTGTAATAATTAAAAAAAAAAAGGTAGGGAAAGAGATTCTGACAGGACAGTGATTCTTTGTCCTTGAAGATGTGGTGGTAACACATGCATTTTAAGGTTAGCATTTTATTTGAATATTATTAATATAAAAACTATTGTTTGTCTGGTTTTGGATTTTAAAAAAAATAGTCCAAAAATTCAGCCTCATTAATTTGTTTGTTTTTTTTTTTTTTAAAAAGAAGTACTAAAATGCAACCGGCAAGATAAAAGGATGACATAAGCAAAAATAAATCAATAAAATGCACAACTTAGTCAACATTTATTATCGAGATAAAGGAAAATGGTTCCTTCTAATCCACTGACAGAATCGGATATTAGGCAAGTCTTACGTGACAGCTAAGGCAAGGCAACGGTCCTTATTACTACATTCAACTCCAACTCCATAGCTCCTCTAAGCTGGCTCCAGTCAACACACCTGCACCTAAACGTTGACACAAGTACGCAATACAATTACTTTCGTTTGATTCAGGTATCACTTTCGTCTTCGTCTTGATCAAATGCTATCTGGGTTTGTTCCATTTATGGTATATTTATTATATTTTGTTTTATTTTTCATATTTTTTTATCTGGGTTTGTTCTTATTAATTAGTTGTGTTAAGTAGTCTAGGTGGTGATGTTGGCAGCAAGTCTTTGTTTCTATATTTAGTCATTAACGGTTTATTTTGTCTGATTAACTGACCATGGTGTTTTGTAACTGTATTGCTTTTTATCTTTCTTTTTTTTGTTAAGAGATCATAAATGTAACTGAATTTGCAGCTTTATTGTGTATTATTAGGCTGTGAGTGAAGAGATTGGAATTGGCTTTGGATGTGGTGACTGGTGAGTTGTGAGCAATGGCTTTTTGCAAGGTTCCTTCTTGCAGTACTGTTCTTTTGCTTTTCTTCTTCATTGGAGCTTGTTCTGTGTATCAATGTTTCGCCGCTGAAGTTGAGGCAAACCAGACGGCGAGGCTGTTGGTAGATGCCTCTAAAGGTCTGCCAATACCTGAAACACTATTTGGAATATCCTTTGAGGTTTGTTTTTGTTTATTATTGAATTTCTCTAATAATTTTGTTCAATTTAGCTGGTTTTCAATTGGTTGTGGAACTCGTATTTTTGTTTCTTTCTGCAGGAGATCAATCATGCTGGTGCTGGTGGACTGTGGGCAGAGCTTGTGAACAACAGAGGTCATTCCGAAATCTCTCAGTTTTTTGAAAATTGTTGGATGCATATTCTATTTAGTTCAAGATTTTCATAATGATGGGCAATTCCTTGCGGATAAGAAAATTGTTTGGGTGGGGGTCAGGCCCTACGGGTCTATTATATCGTAACATTTACTATTTGGGTTTGTAATCTAAAATAAAATGAATTTTTTATCAGACATTTTTGTGAACCAAAAAGTACATTCAAAGATCTGCCTTAATGATATACATTTTTTTTTGATTCTTTTGGTCCAGAAGAAATGTTTATGTGATTATAGCACCTTGATATTCTTGGTAAATGTAGAGTTTAAGAACTCACTTTGCCTAATAAATGATCCTATGTGTAATTGGTTCCTTGTTTCTACATCTTGATTATTGGTTAATCTGTTAAACAACACTCTCACTCGCGGGTAAAGTCATTCCACTGCCCCAATAATTTTGAGAAATCTGATTTTCAGGTTTGATGCATATTTGCTATCTGCACATTATGCAAACTACATCTTTTCCCTTTCTCTACGTTTGCATATGTTAGTTCCATTTTTGTTGGCAATGTCGGTAACAATATTTGAACCTTAGACTAAATTCGAATTTTCAGCATACAGTACACATTATTTGAACCTCTTTAGCCGGTTTCTCTAATCTTTGTTGCAATGTCTGATATTATAGTGTCTGTTGGAGAGTGGGTCATTTCACATAAGAATTAAAATATTAACCATGAGCATTAAGCTATTTATTATTGTTATGAAATTACTTTTCCTGATTATTTGAATCTGAGTCATCTTGTATTTCAGGTTTTGAAGCTGGGGTCAAAACACTCCCTCAAATATTGATCCTTGGACTATTATTGGGGATGAATCATCTGTAATTGTATCAACAGACCGCTCATCATGTTTTGAGCGGAACGAGGTTGCCCTTCAAATAGAGGTGCTTTGTGACAGTCAAGGCACTAATATCTGTCCCAGTAAGTGGAGTTGGAGTGTACAACCCAGGATTTTGGGCATGGTGAGAATTGGTGTCAACTGTTATAAAAAAAATATTTCTGTATACTTCTTTCCTGCTGGGGAATGGTGATTTTATCCGAATATTTTATTCTATGGGATCTACTAATACAAGAAACAAGCTTGTCAAATCCCTTTATAGTTAACTTTCTTGAAGGTTTGTAGCTTTTTTCTTATTTTCTGCAACCTGTATTCTTTTTTACTTTTGTCTTCTTTCAGGACATCAAACAAGGGAAGACCTACAAAGTGGTCTTTTATATCCGTTCATTGGGATCAGTAAATCTATCCTTACACTGATGAGCTCAAATGGGTGCAGACACTGGCTACTTCTAATATTATGTAAGCACCATCGTCTTTTTTTTTTGGCTACAGTTTAGATATCTGCTATTGATGTGTTTTTTACCTACCAGACTTTTGTATCTGCATGCCTTAGGCTTAGAGTATATTTTAATTTCCGTGCAGAGCTTCTGTTTGTGAAGTTTCAAACTGGACAAGGATGGAAACTTTGTTGGAAGCTAAAGAAACAAATCATAATGCAAGACTTCAACTGACAACTTCAAGCAAAGGCGTTATATGGTTCGATCAAGTGTCAGCTATGCCCTTGGACACATACAAGGTAACTAGTTTACTTTTTTACTATCCGTTAGTCATCTGTCTCAACAAATAGAATGTGTGATGCACTCCAGACTCTCAGTTACTGTATAATCAACAGTATTGACTTAGGAGGACAAGAAAGGAATACGTATTTATCACAGAAGTATAGCAATTTATTTGGTCATTTTAGAATCTGAAGATCGTTTCTTAGGACCAAAAATCATAATCTAGAAACACAGACATACTAGAAAGGTTTTTCTTCAACATTTTCCTCACTTTATGGCAGTCAATGGATTATGATGGTCAGTTAAGTGTTATCTAGTTTCAAGGGTTATCTAAGTAGAAATTAGGTAGCATTTGAAACAGGGGTCCATATTATTATTTACCTCAAGATAGAGGTATTAAGGAAATATATATTTAATTTTATTTAGGCTCACTGTTTCCACCAAATTTTATCTCTCATGTTTGTTTTAGCCGTTTCTAGATGTTAAAATTTTCTCTCTCGATGCTGCTCCTGTGTGCCTTCTCTGTACTTGGTGTTGCACAGCATTTTAATGATATTAGTAATAAAAAGTAGGTTTCAAACTAACTTCTAGTTTATAGTAGGTCTCTTCAGAAGCGGAATGACACATGAAAATTTCAAATATTTATTCTTTATTGCTGTCTGTGCATTTTCTTAGTGTTCCTTGGTGCGACTTAATAGCTACGTTCTATGTATATTTCTTAAGTTTTTATGCATCATTTTCATGGCATAGGGACATGGTTTTCGAAATGATCTCTTCCAAATGCTTGCAGATATTAAACCTCGATTCGTCAGATTTCCAGGTACATAAACATTTATTTGTGTTCACAATTTTCTTCTCTGCTGGGATTTTCAATAGGGATTATCATATTGGAAAATTTTGGATTCCCTTGCTAAGGTTTTCACAATGCTGGGATGCCGAGGTTTATTTTTCGTGAGTTTGATAACTGGGCTATATATCTGCTTCAATTGGTACAGGAAGACCTCTATAAATTCACACACTTAAATAGGAATCTACTCATTAGTTGATAGACTAATAAATTTTTAATTCATCAAATTGTTTGTAGCTTTTAGATCATTCTGGTTTTTAGTTTTCACTGAATTCATTGGTGTGATTTGTATTTTCTCTTTCCAATAACCTCAACTTACTCTCCCTCTCTATCCCTTATTATGCCTTGGATCCACTTGATTTATGTACCAATCTGGCAACAACGTGGATAAAGATAAGTAGTATATGTACTAAGTGATATAAGGAATTGCCAAAATGTATAATCTATGATTTTTAGGAAAAAATGATTTACCTGCATTAAGAGGGACCAGATATACTGAAATATTTATTATTTACATAGAAAATTAATCTTTCAAATAAATTATGTCAAGATTCTACTGTATTACAGACATATATTGTATATCTGCTACAGTTGGCTCAAGTATTGGGACATAGTAGTACATATCAGGCTTTCTAAAAGACACTGCATACTTCATTGGATTGGTTCTATCCAATCCTTGCCTGTCCTTATTATTCTTCTGTGTGCATAGGCACCATAATTTTTTTTTTCCTTGTGAGAACCTTCAGAAACTCTGGCCTGAACAATGCAGTATTTCCAATTAAATTTTATCAGGTGGCAGTTTTGTTGAAGGCGAATGGTTAAGAAACGCGTTCGCTGGAAACAAACCATCGGACCGTGGGAGAAGAACCTGGGCACTTTGGTGATGTTTGGAAGTATTGGACAGATGATGGACTTGGCTATTTTGAGTTTCTTCAAGTAGGTATCACGTGCATTTCTATAGGTGGCGTTTTCTTTGAGTTTCTAGAAAATGACTTTCATTTCTGGGCTTAAGTAGATAACAAGATAAAATTACTTGTTCATGCAGCTAGCTGAAGACCTTGGTGCACTGCCCGTGTGGGTATTTAACAATGGTACTGAGCATCTACTTGTTTTCTGGGCTGGCTTTCTTTTTCCTTCATTTTTCGTCCTGTTGGCCTGTGTTGATTTATTTATTGTCCTTATGTTTTGTTTCATAACAGGAATCAGCCATACTGATCAAGTCGATACTTCCGTTATCTCATCTTTTGTGCAAGTATGTCTGCAAGTCTGTAGCCCATTTTTGCTTGACCATTGGTTCAAATGCTAGCTTCTAATTTGAATTACAAAAAAAAAAAAAAAATGTAATCAAATTTTATTTGTTGACTCGACATTTAATGATATGTGAAGTTGTATTAATCAAGGTAGCTTCCAATGGGACACAAACTAAATGGATTTCTGATATGAATTCTCCCTGTGGATTGATGTAGTTTAGAAGTAGGATATGGTGACTGGCATTCAAATGTTATTATATAATCCATTGGGTCTACAATATTCAAACTGTTTCCTTAGAGGTTTCTGAAGTTATACTACTCTGTACATTTAAAAGAACATCATCCTATGAGAAGCTTTTTAACCAGAACAGAGATCTGTCATTTGAGTAAAGGAAATAAAAAATTTGGAGCTTATAAACTGGTGATCTAAAGGTAGAGTTAAGGCTAGAGCTTTACTTGATCAAAAAGTTTTTTTTTTTTAAACTTAACTTTCTTGTGTACTTAAACTAGTTTATGCAGATAGTTGACAATCATGACTACAGATGTGCCAATAATCTAGTTGATGTGAGGAATGTTAAATCTCCTTTATTTAAGCTGATTTACCAAAAAATATATATATATATTTAGTTGAAGATACTAACTAGTCCTTTTTTTCCTCGTACACCAGCATTTTTAAGAAATCACTTCTGACTTTTGACGTTATATAGGTACTGGATTTTAAAAGCCTCTTTCATGTAACTTATTCCATTCTGCTTATTGTTAGGTTAGAGGTACCTTTCATCCTTTTATAATAGTGTATTTTTCAATTGCAGGAAGCCCTTGATAGTATTGAGTTTGCAAGAGGTGATCCTAACTCTACATGGGGTTCTGTCCGAGCTGCAATGGGACATCCTGAACCTTTTGACTTGAGATATGTTGCTATTGGGAATCAAGATTGTGGGAAAAGAATTACAGAGGTCTGCATACTGTTCTAGTTCTTTTTTTTTTTTTTTTTTTTTTTTTGGATTCATAACTAAATAATATAAAAATAGAAGTAGGATTTTCATCCCCGAGTACATGAATAATGATTAAATGGTGGGATTAATGAAAAATGAATCTTGTAAGACATTGTTGATGGGTGCCGTCATGTCTACTTTTATGCTAGGTATCAACATATCTCTATCTCACTATAAATCTATAACGATAAATTTTTCTTGAATGCCAAAGGATGTCCTGCAGAAATCAGATTATAATCTTTTTGAAGGGTTTAACCTCTTCTTTATCAATTTTATCATTTTCATTTCTTCTTCTTCTTCTTCTTCTTTTTGGTTACAATTGCAGTTAGGAGAGACAAAGAAAATGCTGAAAGCCCTCTTGATAAATTTTGGTTGACATTCTAGAGCAAGTTCTATAACATTTTATTTATTTGTTTCCAGGGTGGGCGATTTTATAGATCTTTATTAATACTGTGTTTTCTTAGTTTGGAAATAATTAGAATTCTAAAAGTTCTCCAACTATATCATGTTGTATGTTCATTGAATGGTCTTTGTGATTTTTAGGATACTTGCCTATGACATATTATGTTATGATTTAGGAAATTGTGAAATGATCTCTTGTCACCAAACTGATTTTCTGTCAAGACTGCCCAAAGATTGGGAAAATGTTGCATTGACTCGATTCTGAAATATAGATCTTAGGGATTCACTTGAGTTTTCTCTAAATGACCAGGAAACTATCTCAAGTTTTATGATGCTATAAAAAGTGCCTATCCAGACATTGGAATAATCTCAAACTGTGACGGATCTTCTGGTCCGTTGGATCATCCAGCCGATTTATTTGATTTTCATGTAAGGTTCCTTACATAGTGAGCGTGTCACTCATGATTGAGCATTTGATATAACTTCTGGCTTGTTTGGAAACTTCACACCAACCTTCTTGTTCTCTTGATTCTAATCAGATTTATACATCTGCCAACAATTTGTTTTCTATGTCTCATAAGTTCGATCATACATCATGGAGTGGTCCCAAGGTTCGATTTACTTCTTGTTGACCTATGAATTTGGTTATTGGTATTTATATTTGAATCTTCACGTTTATTCTATACTTTTCAGGCCTTTGTTAGTGAATATGCTGTGACCGGAAAAGATGCTGGCACTGGAAATCTGTTAGCAGCACTTGCTATAGCTGGATTCCTATCGGGCTGGAAAAACAGGTTGCTAAATATTGATTACTTTTCATTTTATTCTTTTTAATCTTTCTGGTTTTCTTAGGTAAACAAATATTTAAGAAATAAACATCTTTTTCACGAGTTTGACACTTTTCTTGCTTACTAGCTCATATTTGATGACCAAGTTTTTGTTTTGAGATCATAATATTTATGTACTTTTTTTTTTTTGTTGGAAATTTGAGTATGATATGCCAAGCTACTGATGACTAATTCATTTGCTGCAGTGATGTGGTTGAAATGGCAAGTAATGCACCAATTTTTGTAAATGCCAATGACAGACGGTACTTTTCTCATTTGCTTATTGATTCCTCTTTTATTTATTTATTTTTTTTACTGATAACTGATAAGTAATATCAATATCTATGAGTAATTCTTGACATCTTAAACATTTTCCATCAAGGTTTGATCCGGATGCAATTGTCTTCAACTCTGCACAGCTATACGGAACCCCTAACTACTGGGTACAACAATTTTCATAGAGTCAAATGGTGCAACTCTTCTCAATTCAACCCTGCTAACAAATCCCTCTAGTTCAGTTGTCGCTTCAGCGATTGCTTGGGAAGACTCGAAGAATGACAAAAGTTACCTAAGAATCAAGGTTTTTTCTTAATGGAAATTTACATTCCATTAATCAGTCTTCAGTAATTATGATACTTGGAAATTTACACTTCACAATCCATCCAATTTCTCAATTGCATTTATTACTTCTACCATTTTCCAAAAAGTGAAAACATATTTGTATTTGTTTCTTGTCAGTCCAGTTCTCATGTTCAGGCAAATATAATTTGCAGGTTGTGAACTTCGGGAGCAGGTCAGTAAATCTCAAAATTTCTGTGGATGGGTTGGAGCCGAATTCCATAAAAGTATCTGGATCAACAAGGACTCAGCTCACTTCTACTAGCAATTTGTTGGATGAGAATTCCTTCAAGGAGCCAAACAAGGTATCTAATATCCTTTTTCAAGTACTTTCCCCTAATATTTTTATATTATTTAACAAGCATGAGTACTTTTTAACAGAGAATACTTTTTTTGTTCAAATCTTAAGAGCTTATTACTCCCTTTAAACTTTCGAAAGTGTAAGACTAACAAAAGAAAAACTGTAGAATACATAATATATAGATTGGAGGTTTTGGTCTTTTCATGTCAGGATTTTTATTATTATTTTCAACCCTACGCAGGTGATACCGAAACAACTCTACTAGAAAATGCTGCCAAGAACATGGATGTTTTTTCTCTCCACATTCTGTCACTTCGTTTGATTTGTTAAAAGAATCAGTCGCCATGAAGGTTGAAGATGCTGATTCTTCCTCAAGATTTTCAATTTAAGAAATAAGTAATAATGTGTATTTGTATGCAACAAAAACTCTATTTATGTGCTGTTTGGTTGGTCACTTACTGTAAATACTAAATAATAATGTCCTTTTGTTGCTTCAATATCAAGCCTTCAAAATTTATTTACAAATGCTCTTATTTCTCGCCTGCATTTCAGGTATTAGTTTTAACTTTTATTTTGCTTAATTCATATGAAAATGGCAAGTCTTAGAAAGTTGAGCAAGATAACTCTTCCATGGAAACAAATAATTGACATTGACTGTCTTGTAAGTGAATCTGTTGGAACTGAGAGCTTGCAAAGAGATAATCTAAATGTAGTTCTGTATAAAAGCAGAAAATTTTGACAGAATCAATCTTATTTAGTCAATGAAAATCACTTAATGAAGTGAGATTACAGTTACTGAGTTACTCATCAGAAGAATCTATCTGCCATTTGACAGTATCATGATATGTTGGTAGTTGCTGGTATCCCTTGATGCCAGATGGATTCTGAAACATGTGCTGGTGATTATTGACAGATTGCTCCGGCTGATCATAAAGACAATGTTTGGTCGCAGGCAGTTGTTGATTCTCTTCAAATTTGGATGGATTGTGAAGTGTAGACTGGTGAATTCCAACAACTTGCTCAAGAAGACTCTGTTCAGTCGATGGCAGTTGTTGGTTCCCTTCCAAGTTGGGCGGATTATGAAGCGTAGACTGGTGATTTTCAATGGATTGCTCGAGCTGATCATAAAGACGCTGTTCAGTTGCTGTAAGTGGTTGATTATCTTCGATGTTGGATGGATTATGAACCATATACTGGTGATTCTCTACAGAAAACTCAAGTGGATCATGAGTAATCTCCTGAGTAACATCTATCATGATAAATGGATCATGAACTGTAGATTCATAATCCTCAACAGATAGCTCAAGCTGATGAGGAGGACTCTGGTCAGTTGCAGGAATTTGTTGGTATTCTTGGAGGCCAGATGAAATATAAAGCTGGGGATTCTCAACAGAAAGATGAAGCTGCTCATGGGAATTCTGATCAGTCACTGGAGTGTGCTGCATATTCTGATGATACTCAGAAAGCTGAAGATCTTGGGGATTCTGTTCAGTCACGGACAGTTGATCGGTTTCCTCTTGGGCCCTGAAGAAGTAAGATGGAGTTCGCTGCATCAACTGATGATTCTGGAAAGGCTGAAGCTGGTCATTAGGAGTTTGTTCAATGAAGGGCTGCAGTTGATTTTCTTGCACATACTGGTACTGGTGATTCTCAACAAAAACAGGCTCAGGCTGCAGAATGTCTTCATCTTGTCCATCAAGCTTTCTCTTTTTCCCGGATTTTGTCTTCCCCGCTTGTTCTGGCTCACCATTCTTTTTAATTCGACAAAGAACATAGTCGCTGGACTGACGGTTTTGTGGTAACAATGAAGCATTCAGAGTGTATTCATGCATAATCCAGCAACCATGGTGTGGAGAGCCCTTATTCTCATACCGATACCTTTTCTTAAAAACGATTTTCTTTCTGGAATTGCAGGATTTCATTACTTTGCCGCCATCTTCCCCTTGCCACACACCAGACCCAATTTGCGATCATTTCTTAAACCATTAACACTCTTCTTCTTCAAGTGGGTGAAGAAGTAAATATCCACACCATCTTCTAAATTGGCTCCTCCATATTCTTCCCATATCGCCCAGGGTTCTTTGATACCATAAAGATCTTCCTCATTTACAAAACAATAATTAAAGGGGTCTGGATTAACTTGGGCTATAAGATATCAAGATTTTTGGTGCAGTTGTTTTATTAGCTTGCCCTAACGGCCAATTGGTTAGTGTTTTTAATTTTAATGAAGTTGGGTAATTTTTTTTCTTATCTTTTCTTCCCTTGAATTAATGTAAACGTTGC
This sequence comes from Zanthoxylum bungeanum, assembly GCA_019454045.1. NCBI lineage: Eukaryota > Viridiplantae > Streptophyta > Magnoliopsida > Sapindales > Rutaceae > Zanthoxylum > Zanthoxylum bungeanum. The sequence continues at coordinate 52,972 of SKCR01037711.1, forward strand.
TTTAGCAACATAAAAAATTACAATGAGTTACATTTTCCCTAAAACCTTGTTATTAATGTGGGCAGTAGCCTTAACTTTAATTTGAAACTTGTTTTTATTTACTTGAGCTAAAAGAATTTTTGCGAATTTTTTAATAACTTCCCTAATTCAATAAGGAAAGATTTTGGCGCCATTTATGCTGTTCCCATGTGCCCCTAACGGTCATTTGGGAAATCTTTTAAAATATAGCGGGCTAAATTCTTTTATTTTTATTATTCTTTAAAGTTTATTTTTATTTTAACTTAATTTTTGGTTGCTCTTTCACCAAACCCTAATTTCTGCTTCTCTCCAGAACTCTTCGACTACTTGACTGAAGAAACTGGTATCGTGTATCAGAGATTTAAGTTAGATTGCATGCCGCTCTAGCTCGTTGAATTTGATTTCGGAAACCCAAGTCAGGTTAATTTTTCAATATTTTATTTTATTTTAATATTAGTCATTCTGAGTATTGCCTTACTGGTTATGTTAAATCTTGTTTTTTGTATGTGGGTTTTTTTTTTCAGGATAATTTGTATTTGCCCATTAATTGGATTTTGCTTCTGATTGGTTACACATTGAAGAAGTTTCTTCTCCATTCAATTTTCTTTGAAACAAATCAATTTCCATTGCTGTTTTCTCATGATTATGAGACCAACGAGGAGGTAAGTATTACACTTCTTGTTCTTTTCTTTGGGCACTTCTATTAATAGCTGGCCATCGCCCATTTCAAATTTTGTTGTTTCCCTTCACAAATTATTTGTTATTAGATGGTTCATTTAATTCAATAGCTTTTGCAAGAAATTTGGATGGTTATGTAATTATGAGTTGTTCTTGACATCTTAAACATTTTCCATCAAGGTTTAATTCAGATGCAATTGTCTTCAACTCTGCACAGCTATATGGAAATTGAAACTCTAGCTACTGGGTACAACAATTTTACAGAGAGTCGAGTGGTGCAACTCTTCTCAATTCAACCCTGCTAACAAATTCCTTTAGCTCAATTGTCGCATCTGAAATTGCTTGGGAAGACTCCAAGAACGACAAACGTTACCTAAAGGTTTTCTTAATGGCAATTTATGTTCCAATTTCCATTAATCAATCTTCAGTATTAATTAGTCTAATTTCAGCATAAATTTTATCTCATGACCTTATTGTATTCACACCATATTCTCTGGAGAAAAGCATTTAAGGCCTTATACATAAGGATGTGCATATTCATAGTAATGAATTTTTCGTCGGAGTTGATATGATGTCTAATTTTGTTGGGAAAAATGTGCGGGATCTCATATGTTTTCTGTTTATTCTGCATTTCTTTCTATGTAAACTAATTAGGCAATCTGATGAAAAATGAATCTTGTAAGACATTGTTGGTCGGTGCGGTCAATGTTCACTTTTATGCTAGTATCATTGACCTATGAATTTGGTTTTTTGTATTTACATATGAATCTTTACTTTAATTCTATATTTTCCAGGCATTTGTTAGTGAATATGCTGTGTTGCACTGGAAATCTTATAGCAGCACTTGCTGTAGGTGGATTCCTTATCGGGCTGGAAAAGAACAAGTTGTTTTTATCTCTTCACATTCTGTCACTTTGTTTGCTTTGTTAAGAGAATCAGTCACTATCAAGATTGAAGATGCTGATTCTTCCTCAAGTTCTTCATTTTAAGAAGGAAGTAATAATAAGTGTATTTGTATGCAACAACAACTCTGTGTTTGTGCTGTTTGATCTGTTGATACTGAGATGTTGCGAAGAGATAATCTAAATTCTGTTTGAAAGCATAAATTTTTGACACAGAGTCATTCTTAGGGTGTGCATTAATCAATTTTAACCGATTAATCGAACCGTTTCGGCCCATTTTTTTTTATAACAGTTCGGTTATTGTGATTAAATCAGTTTTTGCGGTTAAGTTTTTTTTAACTTTTTCGGTTATTCGGTTCGGTTCGGTGACGATTATGAGATTCATATAACCGAACCGACCGATTAACATAAATATATACATGTTTAAAAACCCTAAATAAGTAAATAACAAAATTTCATAGACCAATTGTTAGATAAATTGTTAAAACCAAAAATTATTAAAATATTGGCTATTAAGAAACCCGAAATTTCATAATATTGGGTTAAATATTAAATTTGATGAATATGAATTTATATTTGTGTTAAATTGCTTTGTTGAATGTTGACTTGGTGAATTTATATTTGTTGGACTGGTTAATAACCGAATTAACCAAAACCGACTGAAATATAATAGTTAAATTGGTTAATGGTTATGTGTCATATATAATATGGTTAAATTGGTTACACATTTACTTAACCAAAAAATTTCGAAAAAATTTAAGGATTAACTGACCGAACCGACCAATGCACACCCCTAGTCATTCTTATTTAGTGAATGAAGAACAATGGAATCACTTGATGAAGAGAGATTACAGTTAGCTCAATCTGATCCATAATCATGGATTCACATATGTGCATTTCTTTTATCTATTTGGGGCATGTGTTGTCTCATACAATTCTATCTCTTGGGATTAAAATCAGGGACAGTATGTAATTACAAAATCATCAACATCAATCATTGTTGCTAGAGAAGTTTCTTAATCACAAACGACAGATCATCTGCTTTATAAGTGTATAGACGACTAGTCGGATGTTAATTTTAGGAAACAAACCGAAAATCTGTCGAGACAAGAAAGTTCTGAAATTTGAAAGGCATAAACCACTAATTTGGTTGGCGACAAATCCAACTGCCTCTAAATCCTTCCTCTTCAATTACAACTTCACGCATCTAAATTTCATGTTAATTTCTTGAATGCTTCCTCTGCTATTTTAATAGCGGCGGAGGTGGCCCTAATATGAGGCCGATAGATGCCCGCATATGGTCCCTATTTCCTTTTTGTTTTTTTTTTTAAGCCTTTAAATTATTAATGGCCAAGGGCTTCAATATTTTTTTAATTATAATATTATTATGTTATGATCACAAACTTCAAAATATAAAAATGATATTGAGTCCGATGACATAAGGATCGCCCCTAAACATCGGTTTTATATATGTGAGAATGTTTTTCCTCAATGGAACAAACTGAAATGTATATGATGACTTTAGCTCGACATGAGAGAAAATATATCATCTATGTTTAACATTTTTCAGATGATAATATTTGAAATATAGTAAGAATAGAATATCTGATTTTCATTTACGAACCAACGAATCTTGTCTTAGGGTTCTGTTTATTTCGCCATAAAATGATTGCGAAAAACGATTTCAGTAAATAAAACATTTGTGATGAAAATCATTTTTCGAAAATGAAAGTATTTTTCTGGTGTTTAGCTATCGTCTAAAAACATATTTTAGAAAATATTTTCAGATATTTAACACTTTCAATATTTTTTCGGAAAATATTTCTTTTAGTTAGAAGTAGGGCCGACAAAAAGATATAGATCTGGTACAGATCCGTATAGATTCGAAAGACCCGAATCTGGCACGGATCCTTATACACTTGACAGATACCCGGGTCCACAAAAAAATTTGGACCCGGGTAGCGAAATTTCGAGCTCAGTTGGATCCGGACCCAAATCTAGATCCACACGGGTTCAGTATCCAGGACTCGAATCCAAAATTTTTATTAATTTATATTTCAAAAATTAAAAATTAATTGCAAATATAACATTGTAGAATAAAAAAAAAACGAAAGAATGAAATTAAAAATTACCATAAAGTATAAAAAAAAATGTAACTAAAAATAAAAAAAATAAAAGAACATAAATGAAAAATAAAAATAAAAAATAAAAATCCACGTATGGCCATCTGGTATCCAAATCCAAACTAGGTATACCTAAGTCCAGATATTTTTTGCTAGATCCGAATACAGATTTGGATATACCAAAACTTATCTAGACCCGGATCCATACCGATGGTCAAAATTTTACTATCTTTAGTTAGAAAGCAAGTTATATGGAAGCTTTGAAGATGAGTATTTTTCCTCCGGTAAAAGGGCTAAGCTTTTCCAAATGATCAGAAAACAGTTTGTGTTGATCAAATTTTCTTTAAGTGTCCCAAATATTATAAATGAAGAAAATATTTGCCGGAAAAACTTTTATAAGGAAACAAATACACCCATGATTTCATATTTTGAGCAGCTAGTTAAATCGATCAAGCTGCAACATCAATCAGTGTGAAGAGAAGACAAGTTTGAATAATATTTTTGTCACAGTAGATGACTGGTTGGGGAGAGAGAGTGACGCCAAGTTCGGTAAGAAGAGCACAAATCCATCTAATTTCTGCAGCAGTGGAGGCTACTGATCGGTACTCAGCTTCAGTGGAGGAGCGAGCAACCGTGCGTTGTTTCTTGGAGCTCCAGGAAATAGGATTGTGACCAAGATATACTATGTAAGCACCAGTGGAGGTGTAATCATCCTTGTTACCAGCCCAATCAGCATCGGAGAAGGCATGAAGTGCGAGAGGGGAGTTGTGGCGGAGGAATATGCCATGGTCCAGAGTGCCACAGAGATATCGCAGTAATCGCTTGACTGCATGCCAATGATCAGTGGTCGGTTGATGCATAAACTGAGAAAGTTTGTTCACTGTATAAGCAATGTCCGGTCGAGTGAGGGAGAGATACTGGAGGCTGCCGACAACAGTTCTGTACTCGGTCGGATCAGGTAAAGGAGATCCAGAATGTAATGTGAGTGTCGGGTTTGTTGCTAGAGGAGTTGGGGCTGGCTTGGCGTCAATCATGTGGGTTCTGGTGAGCAGATCGGTAATGTACCTGCGTTGACTTAGGAAAAGATCATTGTTGTGAGTAGTGACCTCCACCCCAAGGAAATAAGCAAGTCGGCCAAGATCCTTGAGAGAGAAGCGCTGTGAGAGTTGGGTAATGAATCTGTGGACAGCTTGAACATTATTCCCGGTAATGATGATGTCGTCGACATAGACTAAGAGATATAATGTGGTGTTGCTGTTGTTGAAGATGATCAGTGAGGTGTCGGCGTGTGAGTTGGTGAAGCCGGACTGTAGAAGAAATTGACGTAGTTCATGGTACCATGCTCGAGGGGCCTGTTTGAGACCGTAGATGGCCTTTTTAAGTTTACAGACGTGATGGGGATGATCCCGATCAATGAAGCCAAGAGGTTGGGACATATAGACATCTTCAGTGAGAGTGCCTTGAAGAAATGCATTGTTGATATCAAGTTGTCGGAGGGACCATCCTTGACTAACCGCAAGGCTGAGAACAATTCGAACAGTGGTCGGCTTGACGACTGGGCTGAAGGTTTCATAATAATCCACACCGGGACGTTGATGGAATCCTTTGGCAACTAATCGAGCTTTGTACCTGTCAATAGAACCATTAGCATTAAATTTTGTGCGGAAGATCCACTTACAGCCGACCAGGTTTTGGTCGGGACTGGGTGGCACTAGTTCCCATGTCCCATTGTGAAGGAGAGCATTATATTCTTCTGACAGAGTCAATGATAGACTGATAGGGATCATCAAGTCCATCAAGCACCTTTTCAATTAGATCTTCATGGTCAAGAGGTTTTCCAAGGGCAGCCAGTTGGTCGGCTGTGGTTTTGATAGTTTGCATGTACTCGGTTATTGTTTTTGGGCCTTTGGTGATGTGTTTAAGATGATCTTTTAGTTGTTTGATATGACCTCGAGAGGGACGGGCATAGGTGTTGGCAAGGGTTTGCCAGGCTTCATAGGTGGTGGTAGATTGGGTGATGAGAGGAACCAGAGATGGTGAGAGGGTGCCGACCAGAGCTGCAAAGATTAGTTTGTCTTGCGTAGCCAGGTGCGATATGCGGGATTGGGAGTAGTTACGTTGTTTGTGTTGATTGAACGTGGTGGGGTGGGTTGATTTCCATCAATGTAATCATGCAAGTCATAGCCGATGAGAGTGGCTTCAATTTGTGTTTTCCAGGAGAGGTAATTGTTGATGTGAGTTTGATTGAGTTGTGGATAGTAACAATGATTAGAGGTTTTGTTGGGTCTTGGGCATTGGGGATGACATTTTGGGTACCATCGGTGGCCATTGAACATAGAAGGGGAGAAGGGGAGAATGTGGCCGGAAAAAAAAATTTAGATAATGGATCTCAGCTCTGATACCATGAAGAGAAGACAAGTTTGAATAATATTTTTCTCTTACTATTCATAATGCCATTAAGCATTATATATACACAATGTTTGAAATTTGAAATACAAAAGAGATTACAATAAAAGGAAAGGATTAATTACTAGATAAATGTTACAAATTTAAAGATTTGAGATCCCTTGATTTTATCCCTTTAATTACTCATCTTGATTGTGTAATCTTATCACAGTGTTGCTAGAGAAGTAACTTAAACATAGACGACATGTCGTCTATATACAAACGACCAATCATATGCTTTATAAGTAGAAATACGACATGTGGAATGTTAGTTTTAGGAAACAAACAACAATATGTCGAGACAGAAAGTTCTGAAATTTGAAAGGCCTGAACCACTACGTCATTTGGCGCCAAAACCAACTAACTGGAAGTCCTTCCTCTTTAACTTTCAAATTTACACCTACAGACATGATTTACAATTTCATGTGCATTTCTTGAATGCTTCCTCTGCTCTATTAAGAGTAATTTCATCATTTGTAAGAATGGTTTTACCCCATTAACATTCAATTGAAACAAACTGAAGTGTATATGATGGCTTTAGCTTGAAATGAGAGAATATATATTATGTTTCATGTTTTTTTCAGATGATAATGTTGAAATAAACAGTATGAATAGAATATCTTCTTTTCATCTAATTAAGAACCATATGATCTTATCTTAGTTTCATATTTTGAGCAGCAAGTGAAATTGATCAATCCTCCCATTTGCCATATTCTTTCTCCAGCTCTTATCTTAAGAAATAAGTAAACAATGTGTATATTTGTATGCAGTAATAACAGTTAACTCTATATAAAGCTATGTTAAGTAGTAATTACATAATCGTAACCGCTAATTTGATCCACTGATTAAAAAAATTATAATCATACTATAATTTGCATAAGAAACAAATCAAGACACATTTACACTTATGCATAATGACCAGGGATTCCATGGAAGCTAAATTTTGCTAAGTACAAAGTGTCAAGTGCGTTTTATACATAACAAGTCATTCCACTCATAATCAGCAGAAAAGGTCACTGACATTAACAAAATCGTTATCATCAGAGGAATCTATTGACCATTTGGCAGCATCATGAAATGTTGGTAGTTGCTGGTATCCCTCGATGTCAGATGGATTTTGAAACATGTGCTGGTGATTATCGACAGATTGCTCCGGCTGATCATAAAGACAAGTCGCAGGCAGTTGTTGATTCTCTTCAAATTTGGATGGACTGTGAAGTGTAGACTGGTGAATTCCAACAACTTGATCGAGTCGATCATAAAGACTTTGTTCAGTCGATGGCAGTTGTTGGTTCCCTTCCAAGTTGGACGGATTATGAAGCGTAGACTGGTGATTTTCAATGGATTGCTCGAGCTGATCATAAAGACGCTGTTCAGTTGCTGTAAGTGGCTGATTCTCTTCGATGTTGGATGGATAATGAACCATATACTGGTGATTCTCAACAGAAAACGCAAGCGGAGTAATCTCCTGAGTAACATCTACCATGATAAATGGATCATGAACTGTAGATTCATAATCCTCAACAGATAGCTCAAGCTGATGAGGAGGACTCTGGTCAGTTGCAGGAATTTGTTGGTATTCTTGGAGGCCAGATGAAATATAAAGCTGGGGATTCTCAACAGAAAGATGAAGCTGCTCATGGGAATTCTGATCAGTCACTGGAGTGTGCTGCATATTCTGATGATACTCAGAAAGCTGAAGATCTTGAGGATTTTGTTCAGTCACGGACAGTTGATCGGTTTCCTCTTGGGCCCTGAAGAAGTAAGATGGAGTTAGCTGCATCAACTGATGATTCTGGAAAGGCTGAAGCTGGTCATTAGGAGTTAGTTCAGTGAAGGGCTGCAGTTGATTTTCTTGCACATACTGGTACTGGTGATTCTCAACAGAAACAGGCTCAGGCTGCAGAATGTCTTCATCAAGCTTTCTCTTTTCCCTGATTTTGTCTTCCCCGCTTGTTCTGGCTCGCCATTCTTTTTAATTCGACAAAGAACATAGTCGTTGGACTGACGGTTTGGTGGCAACAATGAAGCATTCAGAGTGTATTCATGCATAATCCAGCAACCATGGTGTGGAGAGCCCTTATGCTCATACCGATACCTTTTCTTTAAACCGATTTTCTTCCTGGAATTGCTGGACTTCATTACTTTGCCGCCATCTTCCCCTTGCCACACACCAGACCCAACCTTGCGATCATTTCTTAAACCCTTAACACTCTTCTTCTTCAAGTGGGTGAAGAAGTAAAGATCCACACCGTCTTCTAAATTGGCTCCACCATATTCTTCCCATATCGCCCAGGGTTCTTTGATACCATAAAGATCTTCCTCATTTACAAAACAATAATTAAAGGGATCTGGATTTCCATAAATCTTGTTGAAAAGATAGTATTCAACAAGATCTTTATCAGATGGTAGGAATTTGCAGCCCACAGGAAAAACAGGTCTTGTTTTTTGCATTGTTGTTGTTTTGGAGGGTAATGAATGAACAATGATGAATGAGAGTAATGAAAAATCGGAGAGAATGAGATTATGAGTTTATAAGCAGCAGATTAGGAATGCATTTATAGAAGAGGGTTTCCTAATCGTCTTTAGAAATCCTTTTTAGTTTCCTTGTGATAAAAAAAAAAACAAGAAGTAAGATTCCTAAACAAATCCATAATCAGAAACAGATTAGGAAACAAGAGTGAAGATTTTATAAACTGTTTTTTTTTTTTTTTGTGGGTTTTTTTTTTTTTTAATTTTAATGAAGTTGGGTAGCTTTTGTATCTTTTTTTTTCTTGAATTAATGTAAATATTGTTTTGATAGCAAAGTGGTGAGAGGGTTTCCTAATTCGTTAAAAGATTTTGGAAATATCTTTTTTAACTTCCCTAAATCAACAGGGATAACTTTTGGCGCCATTTAGGTTGTTCCAATTATGCCCCTAACGGTCATTTCCGAAACTGGGCTTGTATCTTTTTTAATTGTAGCGGGCTAATTCAAATTAATTTTTTTTAAAGGCTTTTTATTTTGGTCTCTCACAAAACCCTAATATTTGCATCTGCTCGACTACTTTACTGAAGAAACTGGTATTGTGTATCAGCGTTTTAAGATTGCAAGTGCTGTGTTAGCTCGTTGAATTTGAATTCGGAAACCCATGTCAGGTTAAATTTTCAAAATATATTTGATTTATTTATTGGTCATTCTGGCATTCCCTTACGGTTATGTTAATTCGCATTTTCTAGATTATTTGTATTTTCCCATTAAATGGATTTTGCTTCTGATTGGTTAGACATGGAATAAGTTTCTTCTCCATTCAGTTTTCTTTGAACAAATAAATTTTCCATTGCTGTTTTCTCATGATTAAGAGGCCACTTTACTTTTGGCACTTGTATTAATAGCTGGTCAAAATTTTTTTTACTGCCATTAGAGCAATTCCCGTTTTCTCACTCATGGCATTCCAGCAGATCCGAGATATTCCACCAGAAGTTCCTGAAGAATTCAACAACAACACTCCTTGATCTTTGTTAAATGAAGTTTGTTTAGGTTTCAAGAACTGACGTGTTTAATTTCATTTTGCTTATTGCCTTGATGTCTCAAACACTAGCAATAGCAAGTAGTTTGTTTGAAGCTTTTTCTATAGGGAAAATCTTTATCTGCAAATGCTACATATGCTTCCAGCTAATTTAGTTGTCACTGATTTAAATTTATTAAATAGGAAGCATAAGAAGAAGTCTAAAATGATCAAGGTAGAAGTAGGAGCAAAGATAAGAATGCCAAACATATGGTCATACGAAGGTAAATGACATCCAAGGACTAATGAAACCAAAATCCGATTCAAATGTTTCTGTGGTGATTTTTTTTTTTTTTTTTTTTTTTTTTGCAAGATGCTAACAACTGTTGTTTTGGTTTCAGAGCAGTTTATGTCCTTCATATGCTTTACATCTTCTTCAACCTTCTTGTGCCTTGACTGATAAAAGGAATTAGTAGATCCCTTTCAATTACATCACTGACACTATAGAGATGAAGGTAACCCTTTATCTTGTATTCTTTTTACATCAAGTATCATCCCACAGTAAGTTAAGAAAGATAAATGCAGCTTACAGTGCAAAAGTTAGAATCACATAGCTAGTGATCAAATGTCAGATTCCAGATTTTTTGGGGCAGTTTTAGGCAATACTTAAGTTCTAGGATAATTCCTACAAGTTGAAGTAGTCAATGAATGCATATATTGTTGTGAAATAACGATCACTCTTGGAAGTGTTTGAGGAAAAACCGAATTCGTATTATTACTACAAGAATAATACACAAGTTTTACACAAATAAAAAACTTAATGAAAACCTCATACTTCTCTCTACAATATACACACACTCACTGGGATACTTATAACTGAAAAATGGGGCTCATTTTATAGCTGAGCAAACCGCGTGAACAGTGTCACGCGGTTTGCTTTTCCAGCTGCCTTGGCCCATGCAAGCAAGGCAAGTCAAGCTTGCTTTCGGTGGCTGTCAAGTCTGCATGGCTTTAACACAACATATATATATATATATGTGATCTTGTTTTCTTACAAAAGTGGATTATGTTTTATCAATTGTTGTAAGAATGTCTTCATTTTGCAAAAATGAGCTAGATGATATCTCCTCCTCATTGTAGAGAAAGTAAGGAACTGATGAAAAAACCAAGATATTTGGAAAAAGAAAAATTAGCTGATATATTTAATGAATATCAAATATGGGATCTTGCAATTTAGTTAAGTTGTGGGATCTTGCAAGTGACTGTTAGTTGGATTGAAATCTAACGACCACTTTTTAAAATTTTAACCCGGCAAAATAAATTTATGTTCGGGCCCGGGAAAAATTCCAGTCCGGGCTGGACCCGGGTTTTTTTGCCATGTATATTCCCAACATGTGTGTTGTTGGGTTGTTTCATAGCATGAACTGGATGCAGAAGGTTTGCTTATTATAAATGTCTGTTTGGATTATGAGTGGCGGAAATGTAATGTTGCCAAATGCCAAAGTCTTGTGAGACTATCTGTCTTTATTTTGTTTTTGTTTTTGTTTTTTTAAAATCATCGACTCATTGGACATTGTGACAATGATATTATTAATAAAAAAAAAATTATATTAAATATAAAATGAAAAGGACAAGTAATGAGAACATTCTTTTTGATCTGGTATAAAAACTTCCAAGAAAATTGCATGCAATTTGCAAACAAGTCTTGTTGAAAAAAAAAATACAACTTAGAAAGGAGTTTGTGTTTGTCTTAACGGGTGTAATTTAATGACAAATAATTTATGACTTAATTGTTAGGTTTTTGGTTCGAGTTCAAGGAATACATTTATTGTAAGTGTTTAAGACAATCGGGGGTGTTAACTTATAAAAATGACAGTCGGAGACGAGATTTCCAACGTTTCCAAAAAAAAAAAAATTGTGTTTGCACTCAAGGTTGGGTTAAGATTCTTTTATTCATTCGATTCAATTCGCTTAAAAACGAAAATGAGTTCGAAAAAAATAAATTCGTTTAATAAATTGGTCAATTCGATTCGATTCGTTTATTAAACGAATCGAATACGAATTTAAACTTATTAATTAGTTTATTCGTTTAGAATTCGTTTTATTATTTTCTTTTATTAGTTATTATTATTTTTCAATTAAAATTCGAATATTAAATGAATCGAATACGAATTTAAACTCAATAATTTGTTTATTCGTTTGAGATTCGTTTGATTATATTCAATTAAAATTTGAGAAGTTATTGCTACTTACCATAAAAAAAAAAATAATATTGTCTATATTTGGTGATTCATTTTTAATAAATCTATTAATTACATATTTCATATTTATATGCTTATGAAGAATTAACGTAAATAAATTATTATAATTTATGTCATTGAATAATGTCATGATTAAATGAATATTTATATTTAATTTATTTACTAAATGAATCAAATACAAATCTATTATATTCTGAGTTGATTCGCGAATTATTCAAAATAAATTAGATTCGGCGAGACAAATTAAAAACAGAATAAATGTGCTGATGTTGTGACAGCACGTTTTGTCTTGACAGGGTTGATGGAAAATTTCAGAGATTTTGTACTGTTGGATATGTGTCAAATAAAAATTTCAATTAAAATTTAAGATGATTTTATTATTATAAACCTTAAATTTTAACTTAATAATCATGAATCTCATTCAATATTCAATATGAGGTGAGATCAGTCAAGATGGAAAGTCCCGATTACAATCATTAGATATCTCTTGCAATTAACATATAAATAAATAAATAAAATGTACTAATTAAGATTGGAGTCTCTAATTTCTTACAGTTGTATCAAATAAGCCCCCTATCTTCTATTTGAATTGTGAACTTAAAGCCATTCGTGCTTCGTTGCTTAGCTCATTTTGGGTTTAATTTTTAAAAAAGCTAGCTCAGCAAAGATGGTCACTAATCTAGTACTATTCATGTCATATCTTATTATTTTATTAAAATTAATTAACTATTTTTTTAATTTTATGATGATTTTTGTACCATATTCAAATTATTTATATTTCCATTTAAATGTAAATTTGATACGGAATTTATTCTATTTTATTGATATATTACTTGTACCACTCTGGCCCTTCCAATTTCACTGCTTTAATGGGAGCTATTGAGATTTGAGTGATTGAGTGATAGTTTAATTTAAATGCACAAACTATGTCTTTAATTGATAAAAAGCGAAATATTAGGGGGTCTAATGTTATTCCCAACTAAACAGTGACCCGTGAGAAATTGAAACATCCGCCCCAAGTGATCGTTTCAGAGGGAGGATGAAATGGTGGTGTTATTGTTCTTGTCTTTGTAGAATCCGTCTCTCTTTCTCTCTCCTCTGATCCTAAACCCTCTCTCTCTCTTCACTTGTTCACATATGACATAAAAATCCCAAAAAGGAAATAAAATTTATGCTCTTTTTAGTTCTTGTTTTTGCCTGTTAACTTGTTATGGATTGTGCAAAAGAACACATCATCAGTCTGCTACTATTCAAATAATTATACAAACAAGACAGAAACTGATATTCCATCTCTGTGTGTGTTTTGCCATCTGGGTTCTTCTTCAATGGCTCAGAATCATAACCATCATCATAATGATCATAACCAAAATAACAAACCCAAGAGGCTGTATCAAGTTTGGAAGGGAAGCAATGTGAGTTTCTTCTTCTCTATGTTATTTGTTTGGTCATAAATCCAATAGGGTATATTTCAAAAAACTGTTTTTGATTATGGATTCGCGTACTGGCTATGTTTAATTGGTTATGGCGATTAACTGTAGCTATTCTTAATATGAGTCTCTTCATTTCTTGTTCTATTTCACTTTACCTACTTTGTGGCATTGAAAATAGTGGGTTGTTGTGTTTATTGTGTTGCCAAATGTATTCAATGTTTATCAATTTGTTTTGTCTTCGTTTTTCTTTGTATGACTAATTTGTTATTGATTAGATTATTTATCAGAGATGATGAATTTGCGCAAAATCTTAATTTTTTCGGGGGACACAAAATGGGAAATGAAATTGTTGCACTATTTGGTTTGACCTTTTCTTTCTTTTCACTCTTTGGAAATGCTTACATGAATCTAGATTTGTAACTTAAGCTGTTTATGATTGAATTCTATTATTGCTTACCGAGTTTTGGAACATATTTTGTTTCTTTCTTGAAAGAAAGTTTCATCTGATTCAAGTGGCTAACAGAATTTTGGACTTGATCCACCATCTTTCATTCAAAGATGATAGTTTGGTATATAAATCTTCATCTGGGAGTCTCACTGCAGATTCATAAAATTTAGTTGATGCAAAAAAAAAAAAAAAAAGGGAATTTTGATGTCTATACTATTACTATGACAGCCTTTGAAGTTGTTTGATTGGCTGTAATTTAAGAACTTGTCTTCTATTTGATTAGATAACCTGGCTGTTAAGTATATGCACTGGAATATCATTTGTATTATTTATATTATTTTTTATTTTTTTATTTTTTTTATGGAAACGTTGGAATCCCGCTGCCAAACCACGGCTTAAGCGGATGAGGTAAAACCCCCGCTGCCCCAGGCTCTTACAAGAAATGCACCCCTGGACTCGAATTCAGGACCTGACAACTAAGTCCTAAGCCCTTTGTCACTAAGCCACACCTCTTGGGGGCATATCATTTGTATTCACCAACAGGGATAACATTCTTATGGAACTTTTTTGTTTCTTTTTCTGTGTTTTCAGAGATTTTTTTGTGGCGGGCGGCTGGTCTTTGGTCCCGATGCTGCATCATTATTTCTCTCTACGATCCTTATTGCGGGCCCTGCAATTGCTTTTTGTGTAAAAGCTTATTTGAAGATACAACATGATGGCCATACTGCTCGTTGTTTTGCGGTGTTAATTGTGGGCTCAATCCTTACTGTACTGGTAAGATGCTTTTCTTTTTTCTGGTATAAATTGTAAAATTCCATAATTTATATGTTGTTTATCTTGCAAACGTACTCTGTGTTTTTCTGTTAGACAGTATGGAATCAGCATGTAAATTAAATGCTCTTCTGTTATGCCTTAAATATCCTGAAATTAGCTTCTTTTTTTCTTCTCTTTTTCTTGCCACCAATTCTAGTTTAATTATTTTGTGTGATGAAGTTTCTTTACTTATTAAATGGCTGATCATTTGAGATAAATGTTCATATGCTTACCGTCAGAGCTTTTCTTCCTCGAAATATATATTAAGTGAGCTTTTTGCCTTTGAAATGTATCTCCAAATCTAAATTCAAATTTTGTGCAGGATCTATTATTTCTTTTCTTGACCTGTGGCAGAGATCCCGGAATAGTTCCTAGAAATACAAAGCCACCTGACCCTGAATTTGATGATGCATTTGATATGGCTACCCCATCTATGGATTGGGTCAACAGTAGAACTCCTCATTTAAAACTACCCCGAACAAAAGATGTCATTGTAAATGGCCATACAGTGAAACTGAAGTACTGTGACACTTGTATGCTTTATCGTCCTCCCCGTGCTTCTCATTGCTCCATCTGCAACAATTGTGTTCAGAG